>PQWD01013324.1:0-81168 GCA_019425675.1 Leucinodes orbonalis | reverse complement strand
AACATATACATTACACTTAAACATACATGTATAACATAATAATATATAACACACAAATACACGTTATTTAGTTTAAGCAATACAAGCCGCCGGTCATTGTCCGCAAATACTCAGTCAGCTGTGCCCTTGAATATTTTCACACGTAATACAAGGTATAGCTAGGTTCGCATAGGCACGCGCCTACGCATCGCTGGATGATTTGCTACGGCAGTCGACCCACAACCGCGCTAAGCTACACCCGTGTCAGTTCGATGCACTCGCGCCGCTTATACACCTATGTATTTCGCTTTTGTGTACACGCTTACTGCTATCGCCACTCGCCCTGTGACTTTCTTTCTTTTTATTTCTTCTGTCTTCGCTTTGTGTTTCCCTAAACTTATATGTGTTCTCCTTCTGTGACTTGTATGTATGTGACTGTGTTATTAAACGGTAGTTCACCAATCTGTGTTAGATTGACTATCCTCACACAGCCACCTAAACCTATATACTTTTTGTTTTAAATACATACATGTTATATATAGAAAACACCTAGACCAGTACAAACAGTTTCATGCACACAAATGTTTATACTGCTCAGGGATCGAACCCGGAACCCTTGGTAATATCCAACGTCTCATCCATCACACCACGTGGGTCGTCAAAGCAATAAAAATTGAAATTCTAAGAAAAACTCCAATTGCATTATTAATACAAACTAATTAATTAATAGTTATGTTGTAAACGTGTTACTCCATGACGATTGTACTTTCCGTTATCTGTCGCGCGTGACTATTCTAGGTTCTAGTAACCTACATTACATCGTAAACCCTAAGAAATAATACAAATATCCACTGACATTCACACAGCGCCATCTAGCCCCAAGTGAAGTATGAAGCCTGTATTATGGGTACTAAACAACGGATAAACATACTTTTTTTTGTAAATAACTACATATTATACATAGAAAACACCCAGACCATTACAAACAGATGCACACAAATGTATGTAATGCCCGGGGATCGAACACGGAACCCTTGGTGTAGAAGCCGACGTCTCAACTATTACATCAAATGAGTCATTTCAGTCTTCAGGCCGCGTGCTGGGTTTTGCCCAAAATCCCAGGCATTTCTATGTGGGAAGTACTATGGCATGCAGTAGGACGTAATAAGTTAATTATAATGATGAAGCGGAAAGAGAGTCATCATCATCATCAGCCTACCTGTGGCGGGTGTAAAGGCCTTAGTCGTCCACGCGGGCCCAGTGCGGGTTGGACGACTTCACGCGCAACCTTTGAATCTCTTCGCAGGCGTGCGCAAGATTTCTCACGATGTTTTCCTTCGCCGTAAGAGCGTCGGATAACGGATATTTTCAAAAATCTGAAAACACATTGATACGTGTCGGGATTTGAACCTGCGCCCACCAGAACGGAAGGCAACAGACCACACCAATGAGCCACTGATGCTCGACAAGAAAGAGTAAATTTAAGTAAAACAACATTTCAATAATAAACCATTTAATATCTAAAACTTTGGTTACAGAATTTAAAAAGGCACTTTAAATTCTAAACGACATCAGATCGAGGTGCGTTCATTATACAATATTTTTGAACACAAAATGAAGCAACAAACGCCTCTCGTCCCACAACCCATTTTAACAGTAAACAATGTACTTAATTAAATACTAATACAAATGAAAAAAAAACATTTTGACAGATAACATGACGTGTCAAAGCATGCTTTATTTTGACAGGTGTCAGAACAAATGTCAAAGCAAATCTGATAGACGTTCAAAAAGATGATAAAACAGGATATTATACTCATAACGCTATAATACCATCCAAACTAAAACATATTATATTTTGTGTTAAATACATTTCAATTATACGAAAACAATACAATTATACTTAATTTCGATAGTAATACATTATACAATTGTGCTGTAAAACATAAAAAGCTTGCTTTTAATTCAATAATAACAATAAATATAAATAATAATAAATATTTTGCAAAACCGTACTACGAATTATTAACTTAAGGTTGCCATCAGTGAAGGACATTAATAAAATACAATTTTTAGCAATAAAGGTACTTTACGATACAGGGTTATATTATCATATTAAAACATGCTCACAAAAAGGTTCTTCTTTTCATCACTAGATGGCGTGACACTGCTGTAATTGATTAAAATTTATTTTGATAATGCAGCTACTATATTGCTGCAAGAATGTGACAGACAAATTCCTTTGACAATTTTAAATAATCAAATAAATATCCACTGACATTCACACAGCGCCATCTAGCCCCAAGTTAAACGTGAAGCCTGTATTACGGGTACTAAACAACGGATAAACATACTTATATATTTTTTTGTAAATACATACACATTATACATAGAAAACACCATACATCTCATACATTTAAATTAGATAACAATTTACATATAACGATCGCCTTCAATTAACGCATCCATGTGACTACTGTAACCGAGTTATTGCTGACATTCGACATTCATTAAAAAAAAATTTGTAAGGATTTCATTAAATAAAGTAGTTATCGAGTTTTTTTTTATTCTCTTCCGAAAGACATCTTATATATTTATACCAACAATAATTGCTTACAGCAGACACCGATATGGCTATATAAAGACCTTATATTACACAAATCAATTTTAACAATCTAAATAATATTCTAACGAAGCAAATACGACAGCATAGCTGTTCCGAGCTAACGGTGAGAAAGCCACTGAATTCTTGAATATTAATATATCATCATCATCAGCTCATTAAACGTCCCCACCGAGGGGCACGAGCCTACCCGTATAGGGTGATTAGGCCTTAGTCCACGCGGGCCCAGTGCGGGTTGGACGACTTCACGCACAACCTTCGAATCTCTTCGCAGGCGTGCATGAAGGTTTCCTCACGATGTTTTCCTTCACCGTATGAGCGTCGGATAACGTACATATATTTTCGAAATTCACGTGTCGGGATTTGAACCTCAGCCCTCCCGGTAGGAAGGCGATAGTCCACACCACTGAGCCACCGACGCTCTTAATATTAATATATAATATTGCAAAATCATTTACTTTATTTCTGATTAACCAATTCCATAATGTTGTTTAAAAAAAACGAACACTTGTAAGAGTTAAATGTATCAGCTATATCTCACGAGAAATGTAATGGACTTGCGTGGAATAACTTTTGACTATATGCTAACTCACAGTGTCACTGAGCTTGTAATCCAAAACAGAATAAATACTACATCTTAATTTATAAATATGAGAATTATGTATACCACTTAATAATTTAATGCATTCGCATGGTTATTTCATTATTTTCATTCTTCTTCTTTTATATATGTAATAACTTTTTTATTTTATTTTGTTATTTGCACACACACTTATCATGTCCTAGTTTTCAAACTTTAAGTAAACTATTGTGAATTAGGTTGAATTTCTGTGTATACTGTGTATGGCTTACTGTCTAGTCTATTATAGAACAAAAACCATCAGCATGTAATGGCAGTAATCTGTTTGTGTACCATAAATACCACTAAGCGCCCTGATTATAAGTTTATTATCGATAAAATATGTTTTTAAATACTAAAAAAATATGTAAAACGAAAATTTGTGACTGCCCAGTGAACTGTGACTAGCGAGTACTGGAATCAAAAATTGAAAAATAATTTGTGAAAATCACATCACTAACGTCATCTAGCGGCGACAATTGTAACTAAGCACGCAGCAAATTAAATAGAATGAGATAAAGGGAGTAAAATCTCTAACATTAGACGATATCAAGTAACAACAAAAAAACCACAAAATGAAGATTTTCTTTGACTAGACTCGAAATTACAGTGTGATCATCAGAGCTGAGATTCTAAATAATAAAATATTTGAGCCGTGAATAATACTGTTAATAATTTTAATATTAAATTCATCGAAAAACTTGATTGTGACTTAAGTCTGTTCATCATCATCAGCTCATTAAACGTCCCCACCGAGGGGCACGAGCCTTCCCGTGTAGGGTGATTAGGCCTTAGTCGTCCACGCGGGCCCAGTGCGGATTGGACGACTTCACGCACAACCTTTGAATTTCTTCGCAGGCGTGCATGAATTCACCGTAAGAGCGTCGGATAACGTACATATATTTTCGAAAATTTGAAAATACATTGGTACGTGTCGGGATTTGAACCTCAGCCCTTCCGGTAGGAAGGCGACAGTTTACGCCATTGAGCCACCGACGCTCTTTTAGTCTGTTGTATTTCCGTAAACTATTTTTGTATTATTAGTTTTTATTTCAGAAAAAAATCTTTTTCGAAAAAATTACAACAAGTTTAGATTCAACTGTCTTTGAGGACTTTTATAACTAATTTCTAAATCTATTGACTACTTATATGAATTTTTAAAACAAATTAACAAATCTAACATTTGCTTAAGTAATGACTAGTTATTTGATTTTGATAAACAAAACACTCTCATCTAATTTTGCTATTAAAATGTTGTAAATGTATATTTTAATGAACATACAACATTTTTAGATAAAAATCGAGGTAATATATGTTATTTTAATTTTGCTTATCCGGGTGACCCGTGTTAATGAGTTTGACCGATTAAATGGATTATTTTGGAGTTTTAGGACCTAAGCCTTAAGAAAACCCAAAAGAAGTAGTCTAACAAGTCAAATCACACGACCTCGTTGGCTAGTTCACATCACCTCCACACGAGATTAGATTAGACTATCCATTTCACATTTCAGGTTTACTTTCATTCAAAGATACGAAGTGCCTAAGACCTGTTACATGTCGGAAAAGTGAACATTTGACATTTTAGATTTAATTGTAATGACATATAATACGCTTAATTTAGCTTTAGACGTGGCATGTCTTTACTAACAATATATTTATTTTGCATTCTAATTATTCTGTTAATATAACTGTGCTTATAAACGTTTTGGATCAATTCTGTTAGTTTGTAAGGCAATGTATTCAATAAATAAATAAATAAAAAGATTTTGTCAAAGGGATATCTTCATATTTCGTGTGGTATCTTGATGTTACTCGCTTTTAAATCAGTTAATAATTCATCCGGTAATTTTCGGTCATAATATGTGCAAGCTATCTTAACTTCTTTTATTATTACCACCTTCCACCTAAAGACTTCCATGTAAAATTTGGCATACATATACCTGCAGTAACTTTCAGCTATATCAAAATTCCTTGTTTTTTTAAATCTCACTGATTTAAAAAAACAAGCACTGACATCTTTTAAAGTACAAAACATACTTAATTAAAGCTTTCCAAGAGGCATTGTGGTTAATTGCTATACATTGCGTTTACTATAAAAGTATGCTCGCAGTTGATGTTTTCTTTTGACTACTAGATGGCGTTTTGTAAAATTTTGTTTGAAATCATCACTAAAAATATTTTTGGTTAACACATGGCTCATGCAGTGATGAAAGGTTGGTATAGAAAATCATGGTGTTTAGAGTATTTTAACTGATATTAAAATATCATCATCATCATCAGCTCATTAAACGTCCCCACCGAGGAGCACGAGCCTACCCGTATAGGGTGATTAGGCCTAAGTCGTCCACGCGGGCCCAGTGCGGATTGGACGACTTCACACACAACCTTCGAATCTCTTCGCAGCGTGCATGAAGGTTTCCCACGATGTTTTCCTTCACCGTAAGAGCGTCGGATAACGTACATATATTTTTCGAAAATTCGAAAATACATTGGTACGTGTCGGGATTTGAACCTCAGCCTTCCCGGTAGGAAGGCGACAGTCCACACCACTGAGCCACCGACGCTCTATATATTAAAATATAACTATTATATAATAAAGTTATATTAAAATATAACTTTGTACAATTATGACCTAAAAACTCGGATTTTCAAACTTCAAAATGCATTAAAACAGTTCATGTTAGAAAAACTACAAAAACGAATACTAACGTAGTTTTCAAACAGCGCCACTTCTACCGCTCTTACGGAACTAGCTTCGCCGAGTTGCCTCCGCCACTCACCAGGTGGCGTTGTTACATTGTTTTTAAAATTACTTATAACTAATTTGGCCTATCATATTGCACTAACTACTAACAATGGCGTACTATGACACAATTTTTCTTTATTTAAACTTTGAGCAGTTGATTTGGACATATATTTTTGTAATTAACATAATACAAAACTATGGAGTTCATAATTTTGACAGTTAAATAAACAATCGAATTTATAGTTTTAAACGTGAAGTTTAAATCTGGGTAACAAAACTTAGAACATAGCAGCTACTAAAATGTTTTATTTAAATTTTGAATTCATCCAATAAATTATTATCTTATTATGGACATGATACTAATTTATTTGTACTTTTCATATAAAATTTTTCATACAAAATTCTACCGTGGCATTTCATTACCCGTTGACTTAAGGTACTAGCATATTTGACGTAACTTTTTCTATTGAAAAAGAAGTCAACATTTCGATTTCATTACTTGTACAAAATTTTGTTTATAGCAATTAAATTCACATCAAAATCCACTAGATGGCGTTAATACCGAGCAGTTTCCTTTTTCTTGATTGGTTGTTTTCAAGGTCCCTTTTCTGAGAACCAATCAGGAAGTCGTCGTCAACGCCATCTAGTGGACTAAAATATTGCATTGCTTTATCTTTGACTTAATTGAACTTCTTTGATTTTCGCTCTTATTTCTATACCATACAGTTCAAGTTATGAATGTTAAGTTTTGGCAACACAATTTATGAACTTACTTGTATAGAATCAACACTTTTTATTACAATTACGTTTAGTTTTATGCAATAAGTTTAACATTAGCTTTTCAATGCTAAACTCACTAAACATTTTTAATTTCAAACAATTCTGACTCTATACGTGTAAAGATTTTTTTAGTAGTATGCCCCTCGGAAACAATATTTTCGTAATGTACTTATCACATCTTTTTTTCGTATAGACTCTTTAACAGCTTGCGGCTTTTTAATACACTTCCTCTATATTACTTTGATTCTTATTTACTTCATTTATATATAATTGGTGAGAATCTTTTGTACTCAATAATGCTGCGGTCACCAGCCCAATTGCCCATGGTGGTATGGTCATGTCACCCCCATTAGAAGTGTTGCCACCTTAATTTTAGAAAAAGGGCTTTTTGAGAAGTTAAAAGGGAAGGGAAGTTAGATTGGGCTAGATTAAGCATCAAAATATTTTCTGTTCTGAAAATGCTGAAATTATCATGTCATGAAATCGCTTTTTAGAGCGACTTAAAAAACGTCTTCATGACCGATGAAATATTAAAAAAAGTACTTGTTAACATGTCGAAAACTTCATAATTTGGGAATATTATCAAATGAAAAAGAGAAAGATTGCTTTTTCGGGCTAAATCGTTAAAAAGGAGTTCACTTAAAAAATGCTAGATCTAGCCACTAAAGGGCTAACGTGGCAACACTGCCCATGAGAAATAAAAACTTTTAAAATTAGACAAAATGTGCAAATTGATAAATTTCAAAGCTATTTACTATTAATAAGAGTTCTATACAACATTCAAAATCGTAAAGCTATTGTCTCCAAGAAGAANGGAATACGAAATGGAGTTTTCAAAAATGGAACGTATAACAGCCATTTTAGATAGGCCTCTTCAACACCATATATTGTCCTTACATCGCTTGATTCTTGTATGTATGTAGAGGGGAGGGAAAGGTCTTTGTTTTCTGGTTATGTAGAAGTCCTTGCTTAGTTTCATGTACAATTGTGTCATACAATTTTGATCTTTATTGCCTTTATAATACGGTATTCCTGTCTGCATATAAAGCCTTGCAGATTACTCATACGTTACGCGAAGAAGTGATAACAGATACAGCGTGATAAAAAATGTTCAGGTACCTATTTCTACAATTGGGTATTTGACACCACTAATCGTTGACGCACTTTTTATGAACTGTCAAAAAGGAACGTTTCCATATAATTTGTATGAGATTATTGAAACGTGACGTCATTGCACACTAACATCAATTGACCTAATATTTGTTGGTTTCAGTGTATTTAAAAATACAATATTGCAAATAAACATAAGTGATCAATGAAACGACATGTAAAATAAAGTGCACTTTTATGAAAATAAGGTTTGGTATTTTATTGCGAATGGTGGAGAATACCGAATTAATCATAAAAAATTATGCCATATGCTTAAGTATCTGTATTTTATAAAAAAAATAATTAGCCTCACTGAAGCCATAGAAAAAAGCAACATAATTTAAGAAAATGCCTCAACATATTTTCGTTTTATCTGTGGTTTTATCTTGGTTTTACTTGAGGTTTTACAATAAAAAAATAGATATAAATTTGGCCTGTTCATAAATAATAATAAAAATATGACTCTGCCATCGTTTTGCATTTCGAGAACATTATTTATGTAAGACTCATAATTTTAATACAAGCCACAAAAAAGCTCTACCTATTCTTAAATTACTTGGATTAATTAATGCTAAAAAATAGTTACTACGACAGTATTTTCAGAAATAACTATATTTCATTACTCAGTGGATCTCATATTGAAGCTTTGGCAGGTAGATGCAGCTCAGCAGCCTATGCAAATAGGAAAATAAGGCTCTTATCAGCTGGTTTCACAGTATTTAAATGATATTTTAGGAACTCATATTTTGTCTATAACATAAGACAACGTGAACGAAAAGTTTAAAGAAATCGACTCTGGTTTTGCCGGCTAGTTAGTGTAATAAAAAAATGTATCAACATCATCATATAACGGTCAAATGCAATTTACAGGCTTTACGTTATACGTACTTAATTTCATAAAGTAATCTCCTGTATATAAGGTTTGTTTGTATGTGTGTCCACCTGTGGAGGTGCGCGTACGCATATCTCACAGTGCATTGTGTGTGCGAGGCGGCGCGGAACTGTCGCATAAGGCACTCTACTTTATTAAAATTTTCATGTGATTTTTAATGAGGCAAAAAAAAAATACATTGGTGGTCGGCCAGCGAAAGTTCGGTTAAAACTGTTCCAGCCATTAATATTAATGAAAAAATCATAAGCTATAAAAATTAGAAAAGAAATCTTTCTCAACAGGCCAAACCACTGAAGCGCTTTTTTTCAAAGCGTCAAAATTCATATTTTTAGTTTAGTATTTTTAATTGTTTTTTATTATATTTTTGTATATTTTTTCACGTTCATAAGTGCTTTTTGTAGGCCTAATTTGAATAAAGAATTTTGATTTTTTTTTAATCAAAGTATAATTATTATTAATAAAGAAAATAATTCGTTTAATAATATAAACACAAAATATTTTTAAAACAAAGTAAAGTATCATTCACTACAATATGGTTTTATGGAACACCGGCAGAGGGCACGCATGGCGAGTTAACACATCACCCCATACCCCGGTCACGGTTCACGGGCTCTATGGTTCAGTGGTGGCGGGTTCGATGCTCGGTTCGGCCGTATGAAGCCATCAAAGTACATTTGGACATTTTTGTTAAACTATTATCTACATATAAAATAAAATAACTTAACTTGGGGCTAGATGGCGCTGTGTTAATATCAGTGGATATTTATTATTATTATTTTATTTATTATCATCAGATCCAGAGCTTCAAAATATTAAACTGTGGGTCCCAGCTGCTAATCATTAGAGGCTCATTGGTGTGGACTGTTGCCTTCCGATTTGAAGGGCACAGGTTCAAATCCCGCCACGTATCAATCAATCAATGCCTTTTCGAATTTTCGAAATTATATGTACGTTAGCCGACGCTCGAACGGTGAAGGAAAACATCGTGAGGAAAACTGCGCACGCATGCGAAGAGATACAAAGGTTGTGCGTGAAGTCGTCCAACCCGCACTGGGCCCGCGTGGATGACTATGGCCTAATCACCATACACGGGTAGGCTCGTGCCCCTCAGTGGGGACGTTTAATGCGCTTATGATGATGATGAACCGCATTCTGTTTCTTTAGAATCGAGTTTAAACAAATTATCATAATTTACAGAAATAAACCTTTCGATTTAAAAGGTCCCAGGGCAGGGCACAGGCCACATAACATGGCTATTAGAGGATTGGTTCGTGACCTACTATGCGGATCCTGTGCGGATTACAAAGAGATCTAAATTCAACCCTCACACCACTAGACGAAGAAGGCAATTTTGAGAACACATCGCCTGACAGAAAGGAATAAACGTTCGAAAATGTTATTGCCTGTAAGAAAATACCAGGCACTTTAAGGCACAGGCCTTTCTCATAGCTATGAGGAGATTGAGCAGTGTTCCAATACACAGGGCCATTAAAGGTTTAATATAGAGTAAGCACTTTTTAGTAGTCAAACCTGGTCAAGACCTGAGTAAATATATTATTTAGGTATACATCCAATCCACAGATTTCCCAATACAGGAGATGGGGCAAGCCGCGTTAAAAAGTGCGACAAATGTATGCTCAACGAGCATACACTGGCTATAGTTTACGCTCCGTGAGACGAATGAAGACGCACGAATTTTAGAAGAAATTACCGTTTTTTTTCCAAAATGCCATTCTGTGCAATTGTAACATGCCATCATCGCAGTGAATCAGTAAAATTTACCAAGAAATATAATATCTTTTCACAGGTAAGAATTGAAAAGTAATTGCGACACTGGGACTGCCTATAAACTTGGCGGCTTGTCCAGTCTAATTGTTATTCGGATGTCTGTGATCCAATCAATGACCATGCGAGCTTCGCTATCTATACTAATATATAAAGCTGAAGAGTTTGTTTGTTTGTTTGAACGCGCTAATCTCAGGAACTACTGGTTCGATTTGAATAATTCTTTCAGTGTTAGATAGCTTATTTATCGAGGAAGGCTATAGGCTATATATTATCACGCTACGAGTAATAGAAGCGGAGCAGTAATGAAAAATGTTTAAAAATCGGGGGTATTTTTTCATAATTGGAGCTTCCGCTGCGTACGCTGCGTAAACGGTTAAAGTTACACAAAAGTCATGTATGAGAGTATTGTTCTCCTTTTAAAGGTCTACAAAAAAGTCCGCGACAGCATATGTCTATCTTTTAAGGTTAGCTCACTATAACATATTTTTTGCTAATAAAAAATCTGAAATTGACCCCGAAACCTTTAAAGTTGGAGGGAGGGGAAATCCTATGTATAGTGATAAATGAAAGTACCGTGTTATTCCGAATTTAAAGCGAGCGAAGCCGCGGGCAAAAGCTAGTAGAATTATAAAAAAACATAAAAATATATTTTCGTCAAAATAAAGTCAAATTTAAGAGTAATTATTATGGGTTATGTTGCCTGTAAATAACCGAAATATATTGTTTATTTTAAAATGTCGAAATAAATAAAAAAACAGATCCGTATTCAAGCAAAATTAATACAATAGCAATCATTGGTGCAATTAAAGTCATCAATCATTGATAATGATTATTGTACGCCCCGTGAGAACCAAGTGGACATGGAAAAGTATTCTTACCAATTAATTATTCAAAACCTACTTTAATTGTTACAATTTTAATTACTAATCATGACTAATTATATGATTAATTGTTAATCTCTTGGATTATCTTTAACAAGCTTTAAATAACTGACTAAGACCGTGTATGAAGGTGATCATTTTATGGAGTTAGGCCTTTTGGTTAGCATTATCATCAGCTAACGTAGTGAAACCGGGTATAAGAGACCTAACAACTGTTGTCGCGGGTAATGAACGCAGTGCGGCATTGATGGAGGATAATAACTGTCTGTCAGTTCAAATGATGTAAAAAAGTATAGATTCGTGATATGCTCACAAAACAATCGAAAAAAGTGTTCCGAATGCAGCGAAGCACACATACACACATTTCGAATGAGCGTACATTTACTTAAACAAAAGAGTACAAACTGTACTCTTCGGCGGTTCGTTTTTAAAGCACGGATGGCGTATCTACCTTTTTATATACAGAGTATAGAATATTATTGATCAGTTGTTGGGCTCTTTCAATGCCGCTCTGTCATGGTCAGGCGTATCACTTACCATCAGTTGAACGTCCTGACTGTCCTGTTCACTTCTTTTCATAAAATAACTTGGCGGGGCTCCGGCCTTTCCACACAGCAAAGTTATAGGCTATTTTCATTGGCTGTCCAGCCCCACAAACAAATACTAGGTTACTTAGTCCTCCCCACAACGCCATAAGCCGAGGTTCGAGGTTCGTAGTGGGCGACGACCCGAACTCCCCACAGACATACTCTATACAGTGGCGTGCACTGAGATTACGAGTAAAAATAATTTACAATTTTTATCAAATTGAGTGCTATTGATGACAGCAGATCGCCTATGGTTTCAAATCTGTAGAGGAAAATGTGTGAATTAGTGGGAAACTTAAAATGTAGTCTGGACGCACAGGGTATGCACTGCTTATTTGCATATCTGGAGTGCACGCCACTCTATAGGAAGATATGTCCCAGCAGTGGGACGTTAGATGTTGCTGTCCAATGCTGAACAAAGGCCTCTAATGATTTCCACGCGGATTTAAAAATCCATAAGAAATATAAGTAATTCAGAAAATTGAAACCATGACAAATGATAAAACATTATGAAATATTATAAGAAAAGTAACGCCTCAAACTTAAAGATAAAAATAACATTAGCCATAAGTGCTCTCATCTCAAACGGGAAATGCATATTAATTTACCAAAAAAAATCTCATTAGGTTACCAACATAGGTGGCACACTCGATACTGAGTCGTCTAGGTAGGTACCACCGCAGTGCCAGATATCGTACCGGGAAATACCGGTAGCGCTTTTGTGTTTCGGGATGAGGGCACTGTAGCTAGTTAAATTACTGGGTATAAGAGATCTAACAGCTGTCGTCTCGAGCAGTGTTGACGGAAGATAATGATTTCCTACTGTTATAAATATAATATGAAATATATAAATATAAATATCCACTGACATTCACACAGCGCCATCTAGCCCCAAGTTAAGCGTGAAGCCTGTATATGGGTACTAAACAACGGATAAACATACTTTAATTCATTTTTTTGGAAATATATACATATTATACATAGAAAACACCCAGACCATTACAAACAGACATGTTCATGCACACAAATGTTTGTACTGCCCGGCCCGCGTGGTGGGTTAAAAACCAATTTCCCTAAGGATTTGTTACGTTGGAAGGCCTGGCACCTGCAGTAGGCCCTTATAGGCTGATGATAATGATAGTCTATAATAGATTACAACGCTCAGTAGCGTATGCTTAAGACAAAACAACAACGCGATTGTGTGTCGAAACATCGACATAATCGCTTCGAATGTAAGTACTCGTATTAACAATAATCGAGAGTTGACGGCGAAATATTAGGCGCGAATAAACGGTCTTGATACTTGCATTTTTGAAATCTTTCTAACTCTAATCTCATTTCATTTTGATTTCAAAATACAGTTTTCTTTTAATTGCTTATGTAGGCAGACGAGCAAGCGGCTCATCTGATGGAAAACCGAGCCATGCCGCTGACTATCAAGAGGAAAGAGCTCTCTGCGAACCTCGTTTAAAGAAGAACATGTAGTTATACAAAACACAGATTAGCGTTCCATCCTTACGTGGATTGGTCAATTCATTTATCCGCACAGCACGTTGGTGCCTCATTCCTAATGCGCACCGCAAATGAATGGAACTCTTTGCCTCCTTATGTGTTCCCCGATCAATACAACCTGGCCGTCTTCAAGGCGAGAGTGAATAGGCTGTTTCTAGGCAGGCATGATCCATCCTCGGCCGCATCATCACTTACCATCAGGTGAGATGGCGGTCTAATGTCTGCCTATAGATGATAAAAAAAGTTATTATTATTCGCACTGCGAAACTGTGGAAGTCACTGTCAGCTTATGTATTTCCCGAGGTGTACAATTTGGGTGTCTTCAAGTCGAGAGTAAATAGGTTTCTTCTA
The DNA here is from genome assembly GCA_019425675.1 of Leucinodes orbonalis. Lineage (NCBI taxonomy): Eukaryota > Metazoa > Arthropoda > Insecta > Lepidoptera > Crambidae > Leucinodes > Leucinodes orbonalis. The sequence goes on along the minus strand of PQWD01013324.1, from coordinate 67,261 downwards.
GGTCAGCGTGCTTCATCCTAGACATCGTCGATGTTTAGCACCAGACAAGGCGTAGTCAAACGCTGGTCTATTTAATGTAAAAAAAAATTGTTTTGTTGGATATATCAGCGGCGGTTAAAAGGTTAATAAATTTCTAGCTTTTACTCGTTTAGTTAAGGCAGAAGGATGAACAAAGAGAATACAATTGAATTGGCGAATGTACTTAGCTGTAGATTCGGCGCTGAGTCCTTGAGGTAAGTACTACTGTAGGTAGACCCATTGTGGGTGATAGACCCACGGCCAGAGTATTTCTTTAGTATTTCGGTATCTTGATACTGTAGATTTTATATAGTTAATGGTTGCTTTCAATTCTGCTCTGTAATGGTCAGGCTCACTTAACAGTTAATAACTATTAAGTGAGCGAACTAGCGCACTTAAAAAAAAAAAAATGAAATCTTCTTACATCTGTAAATGATTAGTTCTAATAAAGAATTTCTAGTTTTAATTGTAATGCATAAAGGCCCGTATTCTTAAACGAGATTCAACGTTGTTATTTACTTAAATTTAGTTAGAAAGAGTTAGCGCTATATACTATAGATAGCGGCATCCCTTTCGAACTCAATTTAAGTAAAGATCAATGCTTAAGTCTCGTCTTAGAATACGGATCAAGTATCAAAACTGTCAGATCAGTGTATAGAGCCATCGCGGATCAATACTTGAGCTTTGTCCTAGAATACGGACCAAGCATCAAAACTGTCAGATCAGTGTATAGAGCCATCGCGGATCAATACTTGAGTTTCGTCCTAGAATACGGACCAAGTATCAAAACTGTCAGATCAGCGTATAGAGCCATCGTGGTGTTACGAGCAAATTGTTGTGGGAACTAACAGAGAGCGCGGCGACCTTGGCTTTTAGGAAATTGTATCATTGCATCACATTTTATCTGGTGCGGGTCACGCTGGCCGGCGCATCTTGGAAATGGATGGACGTAAGGCAATTTGCGTAAAGTAACGCTATCTCAAATAAACAAATATCCACTGACATTCACATAGCGCCATCTAGCCGCAAACTAAGCATTAGCCTATAATATGGATACTAAAAAACCGATAAACTTTTGTAAATACACATAAGTGATACACCTAGCCAGTCTATCAGTTGTTGGTCTCCTTTAATGCCGGTCTGTCATGGTCTGGCGTATCACTTACCATCAGGTGAGCGTCCAGACCGTCCACTAATAACATTAAAAAATAATGACAGAGCGGCATTGAAGGAGACCAACAATTGATAGACTGTTACTCTCCATCAATGCCGCATTGCGCCCGTCACCCGAGACAACAGATGTTAGGTCTCTTATACCCGGTAACTTCACTAGCTACAGTGCTCTCATCCCGAAACACAGAAGTGCATAACACTCGTGTTTCACGGTACGATATCTGGCACTGCAGTGGTACCTACCTAGACGACTCGATACTGAGTCTACCACCTGATGATGATTTTGATGAAGTAAGTTAAAGTAATTTTTAAACCTTGAAACAATCATGGCGTCAAAGCATAATGAGTTTATACGATTTCATTGCTCTTCAAACAAATGATTTAGCAACAGTTGTTCTCATAAATTGTATGTTATCAAATTATCTTTGATACATCTATTCACAACTTATTATCTATGGTCAACATGGTTTAATTAGATGTAATTAATTGTATTTTAGTGTTTTGAATATAAGCTAATGAGGGTGTGGAGACCGCGTCCACGCGATAACTCTACGCTTGTTTTATCATGTCTTTTAATAACGTTAGGTCATTCGAATTGATTTATTTATTTATTATTTGTTTATCATTACAGTCATGTGGTTATAAGTTCTTATACATTTCAATAGGTACATAACACATGAACCCTGTAAGGGCACAATAATGAAAATCATGACGAAATACACATAGCCTTACACACTAATACTTTCAAAATATATTAATAATATAAACTTCGCCTTGGTTGGCGTTTTTATAGTTATGTCTCGTCTGATAGGTATTCTGCGGTGGTATAGTAAGCTTTATTTAACAACAATTGCTTTAATTTGTTCCGAAATTGCTGAAAGTTTTGTTTCCTGTCTTATAATTAGTGGAATCTTATTGTATATTTGTATTGACTTATAATAAGGCCAGTTTTATAATTTTCCATTTTGTTCTGGTAGTTTATAACATTAATTTTTTGCCCTTCACATGACTTAACTTCATACATAAACAAGTTATATAAAATGCTGCTGTGTGCTAATTAACTAAGTCGTTCATCATCATATCAGCCTCATGATGCCCACTGCTGAGCCTGAAGGCTTCCCCTAATAACTTCCACTCCAAACGCTGCATAGGCTGTTTCTAGGCAGGCATGATCCATCCTAGGCCGCATCATCACTTAACATCAGGTGAGATGGCGGTCAAATGTCTGCCTATAAATGATTAAAAAAAAACCGTTGGAAGCTATCTGCATCCAATGGCCACCCGCAACCTTCCTCAGATCATCTGTCCATCTTGTGGGCGCCCGTCCCACGCTGCGCTTGCCGGTACGTGGTCTCCATTCGAGAACCATTCGGCCCCAATGGCCATCGGATCTTCGGACTATGTTCCCTGTCCATTACCACTTCAGCTTGGTAATGCTAGTGACTATGTCGGTGACCTTAGTTCTTCTACGGATCTCCTCATTTCTAATACGATCACGTAGAGAAACCCCAAGTATAGCCCTCTCTATCGCTCGTTACGTGACCGAGCCTATTGAAAGTAAAACTTGTTCACAAATTTTTGTACAGCCCGAGGATAGAACCCGGAACCCTTGGTGTAGTAGCCGACGTATCAAACATCTACTTTACGATAAAAAAAATACTCTTTTTTTTTTTTATACTATAACAGGCAAACGAGCAAACGGCTCATCTGATGGTAAATGTCACCGCCGCCCATGTACATTTGCAATACCAGAGGCACTGAAATGCGTTGCCGCCTTTCAGCAGGAATACGCTCTTTTTTGAAGGTCGCCGGGTCGTATCGCTCAGGAAATATCTCCGGCAGCAACTGATTCCCAATTTCGTCGTTCGTGCAAGAAATTACGACAAAAACGCACTGTCGAGGACTTCCATTCATCTAGGTGGTGAGGATGAAATTTGAGTTTTGCCTCGAAGTGCGGTGGTGAAATGTAGCAGCCGGAACGAGTTCGAATAATTCCTCAGAACACTCCCCATGATATACGCGGTAGAAGATGCAGAGCGAGGCCACATCTCTACGCAAACCTAAAGCATCGAGCCGATCGGAAATAACCGGATCGTTGACGATCCGAGCAGCGCGTCTTTGAATGCGGTCAAATGGAAGAAGCTGGTAATGAGGCGCACCTGCCCAAAGGTGGAGCAATATTCCATGTGGGGACGTATTTGCGCCTTATAAAGTTGCAAACGATGGCCCGACATGAAATATCGCTTCGACCTGTTGATTATACCAAGCTTCTTAGAGGCCGTTTGGCTTTATCAGCCAAATGACCGCGGAACTGGACACTGCTCGAAATGTCAACACGAGAATTCCAATACTGGCTGCAGGTGATAGGGAGTATCTTGGAATTTAGGCGATACGACAAATGGCGTTTTTTTGCGGTAAACGCGCAAACTTGTGTCTTAAGGGGTTAAACTGAACCAAGTTCTGACGACCCCAATCGGAGACCCGGTTAAGAGAACTCTCGACCTTAGACACAAGTTGATTTCGGCAATCAATGACGTCTTCCTGAGAAAGATTTGCACGACCGGTATATAAGGCATCACCCGTACATGACACAAATTGAGTATTTTGTTTATCTTGTAAAGCCTGTAATTGGAAGGGGGCATTAACAGGCTTCTGAAGACGGACAAATAGGGCTCATCAAAGCACTTTCTAGGTCAGTATTGCTTCCTTAATTGTTTACTAGAGACGTATACAAATCGTGATGACCTTTTCTGTGTTTTTGACTAAGTACTATCATTATAGCAAATTGTTTTTATAGTTATAGCAAATTATTTTTGTAGTTTGCACTGTTTTTATAAGTTATAAGTTTTCATTATGTCATCAGAAGAGCGTCGGTGGCGCAATGGTGTGGACTGTTGCCCTCCTACCGGGAGGACTGTGGTTCAAATCCCGCCACGTACCAATGTGTTTTCGAATTTTCGAAATTATATGTACGTTATCCGACGCTCATACGGTGAAGGAAAACATCGTGAGGAAACCTTCACGCACGTCTGCGAAGAGATTCAAAGATTGTGCGTGAAGTCGTCCAACCAGCACTGGGCCCGCGTGGACGACTAAGGCCTAATCACCCTATACGGGTAGGCTCGTGCCCCTCGGTGGGGACGTTTAATGAGCTGATGATGATGTCATCAGACGACAGATGTTTTTTATGCCCGGCAATGTCACTGGCTAAAGTGTCCTGTAACACAAAAGTGCAAAACACTCCTATTTCCCAGGACGATATCTGGCATTGCGGTGGTATCTACCTAGACGACTCTGTACCGAACCACCTAGTTGGTAACCGGTGAACTTTACTTCGATGATACAATTTCAGACTGTTATTAAGTAATTTTAAACAAATTAAATCGTGTCGAAAACACGATTCAAGACAAACGACACTTTAGTTTACGAAAGTTTTCATTACAACTTAGGCTCTTGCGAGCTAAATTGCTCGAGTTGTTTAAATATAACAGAATTAAAGCCGTGGGAATGTTTACTTGGGTTAGCCAGTGAAACTTCTGGATTCCGTGATATCTTTACGTCATACGTTAGGTACTAAACTGTGTCTTTTAATAGGAACTATGGTATTTTATGGCAATAGTCTGGCCTTAATATAAACAAGTTGCTTGTACTATGACTGCTAAAGAACGGATAAACATATTTTTAACGACTTTTTATAAATACATACATAATATTATGATATATGTATTTCGGTGGCTCAATGGTGTGGACTGTTACCCTCCTATCGGGAGGGCTGAGGTTCAAATCCCGCCACGTACCAATGTCTTTTCGAAATTATATGTACGTTATCCGTCGCTCTTACGGTAAAGGTAAACATCGTGAGGAAACCTGCGCACGCCTGCGAAGAGATTCAAAGGTTGTGCGTGAAGTCGTCCAACCCGCACTGGGCACGCGTGGATGACTAAGGCCTAATCACCCTATACGGGTAGGCTCATGCCCCTCGGTGCGGACGTTTAATGAGCTGATGATGATGACAGCTTTATTACAGCTGACAGCCATCTGCGCTCGCCAATAGCTCGGTGAAGCTATAATTCCATCTGCGGTTAACAGCAGTATTCAGTCAAAAAATCACTCTTTAAATGTGGTATCTAATCTCGTCACCTTAAAGGCCGACAACGCATTTCAGTGCCCTCTGGTATTACAAATGTACATGGGCAGCGTCGTCATTTACCATCAGATGAGCCGTTTGCTCGTTTGCCTGCATAAAAAAAACCTACCAATGATTCTATCTCAATTGATGCATCAATGATCAGCCTTAATTTGGGTATTTGTGCTTAAAATTTGAAAACATAGTACGTGATGAGATTTGAACCTCAGCCCTCCCGGTAGGAGGGCAACAGTTACCATTGAACCACCGACGCTCGAACGACGAATATAGCTGTGCTAAGCGGGAAGGCCTATGTCCTACAGGGTCATTATAGGCGATTCATTAAGTGTTCATAAGCTGACCCTACCCTTTACGACAAAAGCCCGTCACAAACAAAAGGCGAGTGCAAGCAAAAATGCACTCTATTGTAACGATACGAATGCATTGTTATATAAAGAAAACCAACACGCGTTAATAGGTTAGTATTGTTGTGGCGCGTGATCCGACGCTTGTGTTTAACAATTGTTTTGTGATTCAGTAATTCGTGGTATTCAGGTATGTTTTTTATGCATTTTACTAACTTAATTGTAAGAACCAAATTAAAAACGTAGCGACTAAATATTTCATAGAGAATAAATATTACAAGAAACAAATTCAAAAAGTACGTAGATACTTAATATTTAGATCATATTTTCAGGATAAAGCATGGCTGAAAAAGAAGTTGTATAAGTGATATCTTTTAAAGCCATATTTTATGAATAAATAATTAAACGATTTCATTTGATTAAGTTATTTTATGTCGTAGGTACCTTATTTAATATTGATGTGTTTTATTTAGTCTAAAATCTAAGATGATAAAGTTATATTGCTTTTTTTTATGACTGTATACAATACACAAATTACACAATACACATTTTTTTTGAAAAGAGTAACTACTGAGTTTCTTGCTGGTTTCTTCTCAGTAGAAAACTACCTCTAATCTATTTACGTTCTTTAGGGCGGAGCGACTAACGCGTTCGAACAAAGACCACCGAAGTCAAGTTTTGGCAACGGGTATACCTCGGATGGGTGTGCGAAAAGCGTATGTCTACAAGTGCTTCTAAATGAAACTGTCATACAAGTTAGCTACTTTATTGTGCATATGATTTTATATATTCTACATTTACTTTTTTACTTGTTGAGATAGACCACTATTTAGGCAGACCGAACTTTATTACCTGCAATCGGAAGGCAACAGTCCACACCACTGAGCCACCGACGATACTAATCGGGAGGGCTGAGGCTCAAATCCCGCCGCGTACCAATGTGATTTCGAATTTTCGAAATTATATAAACGTTATCCGACGCTCTTACGGTGAAGGAAAACATCGTGAGAGAACCCGCGCACGCCTGCGAAGAGATTCAAAGGTTGTGCGTGAAGTCCGCCAATCGGCACTGGGCCTGCGTGGACGACTAAGGCCTATACACCCTATACGGGCAGGCTCGTGCCCCTCGGTGGGGACATTAAATGGGCTGATAATGATGAGGAACTTTTTTATGTTTCCCTTACTTTTCAAGTTGCTGCCGGTTGAACGTGGAATATTTTTTACGCACTGGTAGAAAATGGAAGAAATATTCGCTGGTAGAAAAACTGGTGGGTGAATTGGTACGGGTACTTTCTTGGGTATTATAAACAACATTTGCCACATGACGGGTAGGCTATCTGCTTGATTACCGACTTATTTCATACATACGTTTAGTATGTGGTGTATCCTGCCAAACAGCCTCTTGGTAGTTTATGGACTCCTAGTACACTCGTTTCGGGTTTAAGCCAACCTCACCGGCCCGTGGTGCATCCTGCCGAACAGCCTCTTGGTAGTTTATGGACTCCTAGTACACTCGTTTCGGGTTTAAGCCAACCTCACCAGCCCGTGGTGCATCCTGCCGAACAGCCTCTTGGTAGTTTATGGACTCCTAGTACACTCGTTTCGGGTTTAAGCCAACCTCACCAGCCCGTGGTGCATCCTATCGAACAGCCTCTTGGTAGTTTATGGACTCCTAGTACACTCTTTCGGGTTTAAGCCAACCTCACCAGGCCCCGTGGTCCATCCTGCCTTGGTGGTTTATGAACTCCTAGTACACTCGTTTCGGGATTAAGACCAATACTTGTTTAATGGGGTTGATTATTAATCTAATCTAAAATAAATAAGAAATGATAAAAACCCCAGAGATAGACTTGTTTATTCAGTAAGCAAGGATATTTTGTGCTCAATAAAATTGATCTCGGACATTGAAGCATATCTGTTGACGTCTTTTGCAGTATGAAATCCATGTTCTTCCAATACATATTACATGATCCGATCTTACGAATAACATAGATCAAGCATAAAGCCTAATCAAAAGACAAAAGGTTTAAAAACTGGTCTTTTTGTATGCAAAAGTGCATGACCTCGTTTTAATTACGCATTTGAATCAGTGTAGTGTTTTAAATCTATGACCACGTCTCTTTTGTGCTCAGTACGTTGCGTTTACAAAAACTGCTAAAATATACTTTTTGTTACTTTTGTACCTAATATACGTATCAATGTCCCTTTTTAACACAAAATCATGTAACTCTCTTTCTTCAACCTATCGCAGTCCACTGCTGGACATAGGTATCCCCCATTTTGCGCCAGATATCCCGGTCCTCCACTTTCCTCATCCAGCCTTTACCAGCGACCTTTCGCAACTTGTAGGTCCATCGGGTTGGAGGGCGTCCTACGCTACGTTTGCCAAGACGCGGTACATCAAAATCATGTAATTATATTAAATTCCGCCACGTACGATTGCATTTTCAAAATTATATTAGGTATATATATGAATATTATTATATTCAAACCCTTTTGTTTCTTCTATAAGGCTATAGTGTCATTAAGACACAGGCCTTCATAGTATAGTTATGGGGACATAATTACACGCAGACCTAATCCGGATTCTTCATCATCAGCTCATTAAACGTCCCCACCGCGGCACCGAGGGGTACGAGCCTACCCGTACGGGATGTATAGGTCTTAGTCGTCCACGCGGGCCCAGTGCGGGTTGGCCGACTTCACGCACAACCTTTGAATTTCTGTTTTAACAACTTCTAAGTTAGTAGCTGGGACCGACGGCTGAACCTTCCAAAGCACGGACTCGAGATAATATTTTTCGGTGATTTGTTGAGGTCGACTGCAACACCAAGGGTTCCGGGTTCGATCCCCGGGCAGTACAAACATTTATGTGCATGAACATGTCTGTTTGTAATGGTCTGGGTGTTTTCTATGTATATGTATGTATTAACAAAAAAAATTGTGTAAGTATTTTTATCCGTTGTTTAGGACCCATAATACAGGCTTCACGCTTAACTTGGGGGCTAGATGGCGCTGTGTGAATGTCAGTGGATGGAGTGGTACACTCTATAGGTACTCTGTATAGTCATCTAGGTAGGTACCACTGCAGTGCCAGATATCGTCCAGTCAAATACCAATGTTTTGCACTTCTGTGTTTCGGGATGAGGGCCCTGTAGCTAGTAAAATTACCGGGTATGAGAGACCTAACATCTGTCGCCTCGGGTGACGGGCAGTGTCATCATCAGCTCATTATACGTCCCCACCGAGGGGCACGGGTCTACTTTTACACGGGTGTTTAGGCCTTAGTCGTCCACGTAGGCCCATTACGGGTTGGCCGACTTCATGCACAACCTTTGCATTTTTCCGCAGGCGTGCGCAGGTGTCACGATGTTATCCTTCACCGTAAGAGTGTCGTATAATATAATTTGGAAAATTCGAAAACACATTGGTATGTGACGTGATTTGAACCTCAGCCCTCCCGGTAGCAGGGCAACAGTCCAACCATCGAGCCACCGCCGCTCACCGGGCAGTGTGGGAACTATGAATAACCTGCTATTTGATGTCTATAACACTGCATTTGTTATGGTCAGGCGTATCACTTACACGAGTGAGCGAACTGCCGTCCCGTGCATTTAATTTCGAAGTTAATGTCATGATATTATATTGTTTTTTACAATGAATACATTTTTCCCATGTAAACTTATGTTCTTCATCAGATTATGACAATTTGACATTCATAAGTGTTCTTTGGCTACTTCCCATTTGGTGAACTTCCCATTTCGTAAACCTCAAATTATACCTATCAAAAGTTTGCGTTCGTAAACATTTTAATTTATTCATACTTAATCCATTTGGTAACTTTGTTACAATTGTTTTTTTGTACGGTACAGTCAGTGTCAAATTGAAGTAGATAAAGTTTTTAAAAGTTTCACGTATTGAGATAGATTCTCGATCACAAAAATCGGTAATGTGTGTCAAAATACATATGCCGCAAAAGAAAAGGATGTACGCAATTCGTTTCTGCTTTATCACATATATTAATACGTGTAGGAGCGTCGGTGGCTCAGTGGTGTGGACTGTCGCCTTCCTACCGGAGGGCTGAGGTTCAAATCCGACACGTACCAATGTATTTCAAATTTTCGAAAAATATATGTACGTTATCCGACGCTCTTACGGTGAAGGAAAACATCGTGAGGAAAACCTTCATGCACGCCTGCGAAGAGATTCGAAAGTTGTGTGGAAGTCGTCCAACCCGCACTGGGCCGCGTGATGATAAGGCCTAATCAGCCTATACGGGTAGGCCCGTGCCCTCGGTGGGACGTTTAATGAGCTGAGATGATGATGATATTTATATACATACATTATCGCTTTGATTAATTTTATTATATTGTTACGAGCTGGGATTCTGGATGAATATTGCCATTACACGAAGAATAACACGGTGATAGATGGATTACAAATATGACACCGTTATTATTACTTTCGTGTTATATTTAACTTACTTGACTGTACCATTTCAACAGAAAGTTTACTAATGGAACTAATACATGACAATTACGAAATGTTTCGAAATGGGAATAAATTTATCAAATATAGAATGTTGACCGAAACGCAAATTTTGATAGTATATATTGAGGTTACGAAATGGAAGTTTACGAGATGGGAAGTACCGTTCTTTATAGACCGAAATTGAATAAAATTTTTTCATTTCATTTCATTAATAATATGAAAAGGTGGTACGCAATTCGTCGGGTCATCACCTAGAATGAATAACTCCGATATTTCTCGTATGCTCATTAAACGTCCCCATCGAGGGGCACGAGCCTATCCGTATAGGGTGATTAGGCCTTAGTCGTCCACGCGGGCCCAATGCGGATTGGACGACTTCACACACAACCTTCGAATCTCTTCGCAGGCGTGCATGAAGGTTTCCTCACGATGTTTTCCTTCACCGTAAGAGCGTCGGATAACGTACATATATTTTCGAAAATTCGAAAATACATTGGTACGTGTCGGGATTTGAACCTCAGCCTTCCCGGTAGGAAGGCGACAGTCCACACCACTGAGCCACCGACGCTCTTATGCAAATTTCTCGTATGCAAAACAATGAAATAATTGTTAAATATCACGAAACCTTACGTTTCCCACGAATGCTTGCCACATCCTGGTTTTACTGTTCAACTCTATCATTACTATTATTGTTTTATTTTATTTTATTTTATTTTATATTTATTCGGAACACCAACAGCACTAATACAGATTGTTGAATTACAATTAGTAGTACAAGTTATGTCTCAGCTATTTATAGGTATTTGCAAATCTATATCTATACTAATATATAAAGCTGAAGAGTTGTTTGTTTGTTTGAACGCGCTAATCTCAGGAACTACTTGTTCGATTTGAAAAATTCTTTCAGTGTTAGATAGCCTATTTATCGAGGAAGGCTTAAGGCTATATATCATCACGCTACGAGTAATAGAAGCGGAGCAGCAATGAAGAATGTCTCAAAATCGGGGGTATTTTTTCATCCTTGGGGCTTCCGCTGCGTACGCTGAGTAAACGGTTAAAGTTACACAAAAGTCATGTATGAGAGTATTGTTCTGCTTTTAAAGGTCTACAAAAAAGTCCGCGAGCATATGTCTATCTTTTAAGGTTACTATAACATATTTTTTGCTAAAAAAAATTCTGAAATTGACCCCGAAACCTTTAAAGTTGGAGGGGGGAAATCCTATGTATAGTGATAAATGAAAGTACTGTGTTATCCGAATTTAATGCGAGGAAGCCGCGGGCAAAAGCTAGTTATATATTAAATAAATAAATAATATCGCGTTGCTCCGGCCCGATGGACCGACGACTTGCGAAAGGTCGCTGGTGGAAGCTGGATGAGAAAGGCGGAGGACCGGGATGTCTGGCGCAAAATGGGGGAGACCTATGTCCAGCAGTGGACTGCAATAGGTTGAAGATAGTACTCGCGTTGTTATCTGTGGCATATTTTCTCTCTCTCTTTATGCTATCGCAGTCCACAGCTGGACATAGGTCTCCCCTTTTTGCGTCAGATATCCCGGTCTTCCGCTTTTCTCATCCAGCCTCCACCAGCTTTCGCATGTCGTCGGTTCATCGGGCCGGAGGGCGTCCTACGCTATGCTTGCCAAGACGCGGTTTCCACTCCATATTTTATCTGATACAAAGTAGCCTGTGATAATCCAGTGTCAATGGTAACTTGGTAGAGTCGATACTGAGTCGTCTAGGTAGGTATCACCGCAGTGCCAGATATGGTCCGGGAAATAAAAGTGCTATGCACTTTTGTGGCCCAGTGCGACCAAATCGACCGTCTTCACGCACACCCTTTGAATTTCTTCGCAGGCGTGCGCAGGTTTCCTCACGATGTTATCTTCACCGTAAGAGCGTCGGATAACGTACATATAATTTCGAAAAGACATTGGCACCTGGTTTGCTTTGAACTTGCACCCTCCAAATCGGAAGGCAACCGTCCACACCAATAAACCACCGGCGCTGACAAACAATAAAATAAGACATTAATTGTTATTTTAAAATCGTAAATAATATTGATTATTACAATAACTTAGATATTTATCTACAAGTTACATTTGCCATTAAGGAAGGAATCGTACGTAACATTGGTAAATCGCTTTTGTAATTAGAAATTAGGAAGTAACGGGTAGGAAGAAAAAACCACGCATGCGTATTGCTTAGCGGTCGAAAATACGAGTGGTTTAATGAAGATAACAATAAAAAGGTCGTCAGACCTATTTGGTGTAGAGGTTCAGATGTCGGCTACTGCACTAAGGGTTCCGGGTTCGATATCGGGGCAGTACATTTGTGTGCATGAACATGTCTGTTTTTAATGGTCTGGTTGTTATTTTATATATATTTTTTTTAAAAAATACAAGTATTTTGTCAACTATACACCAAGGACTGCATACGTTCATTATATATAGATATCATTATTAGCCTTTTATTAGGAGAGCGTCGGTGGCTCAATGGTGTGGACTGTCGCCTTCTACCAGCTGAGGTTCAAATCCCGACACGTACAATGTATTTTCAAATTTTCGAAAATTATGTACGTTATCCGACGCTCTTACGGTGAAGGAAAACATCGTGAGGAACCTTCATGCACGTCTGCGAAGAATTTAAAGGTGTGCGTGAAGTCGTCCAATCCGCATGGGCCGCGTGGACGACTAAGACCTAATCCACCCTACACGGGTAGGCTCGTGCCCCTCGGTGGGGACGTTTAGTGAGCTGATGATGATGATTAGCCTTTATCGGCCCACTGCAGAGCCCAGGCCTTCCACACAGCATAGGCTATGGGAGATTAGTCCGTAAACCACAAAATGAATTATATCTATAATGTAAGTTCGACAATATTTTTTGTATTCCTTTCCTTTATCGGCCACTGCAGAGCCAGGCCTTCCCACACAGCATAGGCTATGGGGGATTAGTCCGTAAAACACAAAGAATATCACTATCTATAATGTAAGTTCAAAATTTTTTTGTATATCTTTCCGTGTTTTAACTTAAGCAAAGAGCGTACTTTATTGCAGTTCGTTTTTGAGGCCGGATCGCGTTATCTACCTTTCATATCATCATCATCATTACAGCCAATTTGTCCCTGCTGAACGAAGGCTCCCAATGATTTCCACGCGGACGATCCTTGCAGTTGACATCCATCTTGCTACCGCCACCTTACCAGATGTCCGTCCATCGGTTGGGGGTCGGCCTACGCTTCGCTTTCCGTTACGGGACGCCACTCGAGAACCTTTCGCCATCGCCATCGGTTTCTACGCACTATGTGCCCTGCCCTGCACTGCACTTGCTAATCCTCAGAATATCATTGGTTTATTACTATGATTTTATAACATCCACAAGATTATAGTACAAGCTTAGCCAGTAACAATTCTCACGGTGGTTAATTATCAATCGATTGAATGGATACTTTTTTACTTCCACACATGTACTAATTACATTGTTGTAATCAATTAGGTTGACAATGATGGACTTGAGCTTTGTTGATAACTTTATATTAGTTGAGAAAATCCAAATTGTCTTCGAAAATAATAAGCTGGAGGTGGATTAGGAAGCGGAGGCCGGGATATCTCGTTCGTCCTTGCATTGCTCTCGGTCACCAGATAGATGGAATCACATGTCAACCGGACGACGACGGTCGATTACGATTGTTGGTCCGTCAAGTCCATACCGGTGGAGGAGGGTGATCGGTGGGGTTTTTTATTGAATTTGGTAGTGGTGAGGCCGCAGGTGGTCAGTCCAACACACCGTACGACCCAGAGATACGGCGTGCATGACGCATTTGTACCCCGTATAAAAAAAAAGGGCCGGGATATCTGGTTCGAATTGGGGAAGACCTATGTCAAGTAGTGGACTGCTATAGATTTTACAGCGCCCCTAAGGCAAGGTATAATAAAATTCATATGTCTTAAGTTACCGTCCTCGAGTGGTCACGTAACGGAAAGTAGGCCGACAGCTAACAGATTTAGATGACTGGGGTTTACCGAACTCTTAAAATAGTATGTATAATATTGTCAGCATTTTTGTACAGAAAGACGAGTAATATTATGTAACACTGTTTTAAGAGATGGCGGTAACCTCCCTGATTAAGGTGGCGGGTAGCAGATGGATGAACTGCTGGGATCGGCACAGACTCCGAATATACAATTGACTGGACAAGCCGCAAGTTTATAGGCAGTCCCAGTGTCGCAATTTCTTTTCGGTTCTTACCTGTGAAAAGTTAAAATATTTCTTGGTAAATTTACTGATTCATTGCGATTATGGCATGTTACAATTGCACAGGATGGCATTTTGGAAAAAAACGGCAATTTCTTCTAATATTCGTGCGTCTTGACTCGTCTCACAGAGCGTAAACTGGTAGTCAGTGTATGCTCGTTGAGCTTACATTTGTCGCACTTTAAACGCGGCTTGCCCCATCTCCTGTATTGGGAATTCTGTGGGATCGGCCCACGTCTAATCATTAGGGGAGGCCTTCGTTCAGCAGTGGACATTCTAGGCTGTAATGTTGACCGATTTCAAACGTGAGAAACAACTAAACAATTGCACCACAGGTGACATGAATAAATTACTTGCAATCAGGAAATTGCATAATGAAGCCACTGTGATATTTGATATGTGTTGCATTTGATATTTGGTTCGATACCTGTGGTTAAATGTGGTCACTTGTAACAAGGAAGTTTAGTCCTGAGAATTATTCCATTGGCGACCTGACGACCCATTTGGTGTTGCGGTTAAGACGTGGGTGCAACACCAAGGGTTCCGGGTTCCCGGGCAGTACAATTGCTGGGTGTTTACTATATATAATATATATGTATTCACAAAAAAATATGTCTATCCGTTGTTTTGTACCCATAATACGCTTCACGCTTAACTTGGGACTTGATGGCGCTGTGTGAATGTCAGTGGATGTTTATTTATAATTTATATTTCATAATAAGACTTAAACTAACTTAGTTGAAAACAATATTTTGCAAATACTTTTGAATTGTCAAGTTAAGTGGTTTTTTATATTTTTATGAATCTAGTACTGGCTCGGAAAGCAGTTAGGACTTATCGAGAAGATCCAACATGAAACTGTAATCTCTCTTTGAAACTTTCGCTTGAGTGTTGTCGTCAACAACACTTTTATTTATACACTTATATATAGTTTTGTCATTTAGCTAGTCAAATTACCGGGTATGAGAGATCTAAGAACTGTAGTCTCTGGTGTCGGACGCAGTGCGGCATTTACGGAGAATAATAACTGTCTATCAGTTGTTGGTGTCCTTCAATGGCGCTCTGTCATGGTCAGGCGTATCATTTTTCATCAAGTAAACGTCCTGGGCCCTTTAGAGCGTCGGTGGCTTATTGATGTCGATTGTTGCCCTTCGATTTGCAGGTTGAAATCCCGCCGCGTATCAATATCTATTCGTAATTATATTTACGTTCATCAGCCGCTCTTACAGTGAAGGAAAACATCGTGAGGAAACCTGCGCACACCTTGTGCGTTGTGTGTGAAGTTGGCCAATCCGCACTGGGCCCGCGTGGATGACTAAGACCTATTCACCCTTACGGGACGTTCAATGAGCTGGTGATAACACATATCGTAAGGTTCTCGAGTAGCGTCCACGTAACGCCAAACGAAGCGTAGGCTGACCCCCAACCAGATGGACGGATGACCTGGTTAAGGTAGCAGATGGATGCCAAGTGCTAGGGACCGGCCCGCGTGGAAATCATTAGGGGAGGCCTTCGTTTAGCAGTGGACATAATTAGGCTGTAATGAGGATGATGACACATATCGTAATAAACGTCGGCTATTACACTGAGGGTTCGACCCCCGAGTACTACAAACAATTGTGTGCATGAATATGTCTGTTAGTATTGGTGTTGGTGTTTCTTGTATCATATGTATGTATTTACAAACAATATAAGTAAGTTTATCCATTTTATAGCACCTATATCACAGGTACATGCTTAGTTTGAGTCTCAACGGCGCTGTTTGCTATATAATATATAATGTTATATATATAGTGAAGAGCGTCGGTGGCTCAATGGTGTGGACTGTCGCCTTCCTACCAGGAGGGCTGAGGTTCAAATCCCGACACGTACCAATATATGTACGTTATCCGACGCTCTTACGGTGATGGAAAACATCGTGAGGAAACCTTCATGCACGCCTGCGAAGAGATTCAAAGGTTGTGCGTGAAGTCGTCCAACCCTTACTGGTCCCGCGTGGACGACTAAGGCCTAATCACCCGATACTGGTAGGCTCGTGCCCCTCGGTGGGGACGCTTAATGAGCTGATGATGATGATGATATATATAGTATTGTCAAGGTAAAGTGTTATTTTGCCATTATGGTTTAATTTCGTAAGATAGCAAGTAGATGCACTTCGCTCTTTCGCCCTCGAAATTAATGGCATATAATTACAATGTCGAAATTTAATTAAATTAAGCCTTCATGGAAAGATGCAAGTATTCTTAGCAATAAGGCACCGCAAAGTATTGTAGAGTTGCCCTTTGATATGTTTAAAGTTAGAATCAAACAACACCTTCCTAAAAACGGGTACTACACTATTGACGAATATTTATGTGATAAAAATCCGTGGCCTTAAACTGCTCAGCTATTTCAGTGTTTATGATATATTGTTACATTAAGGAATTGTTTTTAAAAAAGGTTACACTGTTGAGTTTTCTTGAGTGCTTCTTTCTCAACAGGCCAAACCACTAAAGCGCTTTTTTTTCAAAGCATCAAAACTCATATTTTTAGTTTAGTATTTTAATCGTTTTTTATTATATTTTTGTATATTTTTTGACGTTCATAAGTGCTTTTTGGAAGCCTAATTTGAAATAAATGTTTTTGACTTTGAATTATTTTGCAAGAAGCCTCAGTTTCGGATTAATTCTTGTCTCTTCTTCTCTTTCTTTTTCTTTCTTCTCTTCTGTTCATTCTTGATTCTCTTCTGTAATGTTAATCGCTAAGTTTTAGACAAATTATATGTAATGAGATTCGTTAGAATTCATGGGCACATAGCCGCTTCGCAATTTTAGTTTCATCATCATTAAATTTAAATCCAATGCGACTCTAAAGACAAAGTACTGAAACTTCTCAAAAGTCTTTTTTAAAAACAGCAAGGTTTTAATTATATGTTTTATGTGTTTCTTATGTATACTTATTACTTAACATATTATTATTATTCCCATATGTGAATCAAAATGTTTTTTTTGTACCCATTGTATGAATCGTTGTTTTTCAGGAAAGCCCTGGTAAAAAAACATAAAACCATAAAACTCAAAATTCAAATTTTTACATGACAATTATTAAAAGGAAATCATAAAAAGAAAGGATTTTGATAATAAAGAAACTATAGTTTTGGAAGGAAAGACTCGAGATTATATTTTCGGTCACCTATCCGTCGATTGTCCATTACGATGCATATTTTTTTATTTTTAATTAAAAATTAAATAAAATATTACTTTTATTTTATTATTCTTTGGGAAACCTCCAATTATTATTACACTTAAAATTAAACAATTATAATATGTGAACAAATAAGCCAATTCCACAAATAAATTTAATACAGATATATCATTCATAAATTAAATTAATAAATTATAAATTTGATTGAGAAGAGCGTCCGTGGCTGAATGGTGTGGACTGTTGCCTTCCGACCAGGCGGGCGCAGGATCAAATCCCGCCCATTATAAGAGCGTTATCCGACGCTCTACCGGCGAAGGAAATCATCGTGAGGAAACCTGCGCACGCCTGCGAAGAGATTCAAAGGTTGTGCGTGAAGTCGTCCAACCCGCATTGAGCGCGCGTGGATGACTAAGGCCTAATCACCCTATATGGGTGGGCTCGTGCCCCTCGGTGGGGACGTTTAATGAGTTGATGAAGATACAATTTTCAAATTAAAATTTGATTGTTAAGTTCCAAACCAATAAAACTATAGCTAATGTAAAAGTTTATTATCTTTTTAATTTTGTATTTTTATTATTTCTGCCCCTATCTACCGCTACCGATTACCAAAAGCCGTGAGATAGTTTCATTTGTTGACAGCCATTTTGAGTTTTACATTGTAGCAAGGTACTAAAAATTGCGTTAAAGTTTAAACAATATCGTGGGACGAGATATGTCTGAACAATACAAATGTATCCAAGGTTGCATCTTCATGCTTTCCCACGCGGCCATCTATACGGGTATATAGTTATTAGCTAAGTTATGACGACACTTTAAGGCGGTCACTTTTCAACATAGCTAAAAAATAAAATAGATTTCGAGGGAAATCAAAATGCTAGTTTGAAATTTGTTATTAATATCAGTGATACGCCTGACCACGTGATACCACAGCGTCACACACAACAACGCCTCTTTTTATGGTACTAAGTGTCCAGGATGGTCAGGACGCTCACCTGATGGTAATTGATACGCTTGACCATGACAGTGCGGCATTGGAGGTAGCCAACAACTGGTAGACAGTTATTTTTATCCATTAATGCAGCACTGCGTCTGTAACCCGAGACAACAGATGTTAGGTCTCAAAAACTAACTACTACTAAAAAATTTATTAGCTACTGTGCCCTCATCCCGAAACACAGAAGTGCAAAATATTTCTATTTCACGGGACGATATCTGGCACTGCAGTGGTACGTACCTACACTACTCAGTGCCAAGTTTACCACCCAGAAAACTGTATCATCATCACCAGCTCATTAAACGTCCCCACCAAAGGCCATGAGCCTTCCCGTATAGGGTGATTAGGCCTTAGTCGTCCACGCGGGCCCAGTGCGGATTGGACGTCTTCACACACAATCTTGAAATCTCTTCGCAGGCGTGCATGAAGGTTTCCTCACGATATTTTCCTTCACCGTAAGAGCGTCGGATAGTTATGTGATAAAAAAATGTATTTTCTATCTTTCTTAAATTAGTATAGTAGTAATTTCTTAAATTAAATTAAGTAATATTAAGTAGTCCGATTGTAAATTACCAACATGCCCCCCACATAATTAGTACATACACAATCATAGGATATGAGAATGCATTATAATAGACTAATCAAGTTAAGAATAGAACAAAGGCAGTGCGCGGGGAAAAAATGAAATTGTCTTGTGCCATTAAACAGTAATTATTGACTGTTTGATTATGCAAAACTTGTGGGATACAATTGATCATGTTTCCAAGGATATTATTTTTAAGCAACTATATATTATATGGCCGGGATCGAACCCAGGCCCTTGGTGTAGCAGCCGACTTCTCGAGCATTACATGGGTCGTTAAAGATAGAAAGACGATTTCGTGCGTCCGTTTGTCACGTGAAGCCGTCGGTCCCGGCTAAACCTTAGGATGGTAGTCATTAACACCAAACAAAATGGTCCACCAAACTAATTGATGTGGACTGTTGACTTCCAATCTTGAGGGTGTATGTTCAAATCCCACCATGTACCAATGACTTTCACGACTGTCACGATGTTTTCCTTCAAAATTATGTACCTATTTTAATTACCTACATTTAGTTTGCGTGGAATAAAACCAATAATATGTCATCATGATGATGATGATGATGATGATGAAAACCAATAATATGTAGCTATTTTAATGCTAAATATAGTTTATTTTGTTCCAGATAACCTAATAAAAGGTGTACAAAATGAAACATACTACAGTCTTGGATTTTCGATGGGAGTGATGGCTGTCTTGCTGAATCTGGTCGACAAATCATTAGCAGTATGTTTTATATATTTTTTATGTTATAATAAGTGTACAGGACGATCAGGACTCTCACCTGATGTGATACGCCTGACCGTGACAGAGCGGCATTGAAGGAGACCAACAACTGATTGTTATTATCCTCTATCAATGCCGCACCGCGCTCGACAACTGAGTCGACAGTTGTTAGGTCTCTTATGCCCAGTAATTTCACTAGCTACAGTGCCCTCATCCCGAAACACATAAGTGCATAATACTCCTGTTTCACGGGACGGTATCTGGCACTGCAGTGGTACCTACCTAGACGACTCAGTACAGAATCTACCACTTTGTAGATAGTAAAGGATAGCTGTATTTCTATGGAATAAAATAAAAAACTAATTTTAATTTTCCCGCTATTGCAATTTAGATCATTTTTAATTATCATCCACTCATAATTGTCTTAATACAGATTACTAGTTGTATAAATTGTCTAATTACGATACGATTATCTAGACTTTAACACGTCTAATGTCGTGACTTGATTGTTCTATGTACTATAATACGCATACCAAATTGACACGTGTTTAGTTCTTTTTATTGCGTTGGTAGTCACATTGCTAGTCTCAGATCCTGGTAGTCGGAGAGCCGGCCGTATATAAGTCCTATGGATCAGTTAAATGAACAATTTTTCAATATAGTCATAGAAACCATAAAAAGGTCGACACTTGCTTGATTTTGCATGCAAACGTTCGTTCAAAGGACGTACCTTTGATAGTGGTTGACTCACGTTCGTGAATGAATTGAGCTTGTCGTCCTTTGAAAATTCATTTGTACTCATTGAATACTTTTTTAACATTATCTGGAATCAAAACCGGAAGTGAGGTCATAATTTTGCATGCGGTTAAAATCAAGCATTTTTAGTGGTGTCGACCTTTAGTTCAAAGGTTTCTCAGACTATATTCCCATTGACGACCCATTTGGTGTTGCGTTTGAGACGTCGGCTGCAACGACTAGGTTCCGGGTTCGATCCCCGAACAGTACAAACATTTGTGTGCATGAACATGTCTGTTTGTAATGGTCTGGTGTTTTCTATGTATAATATGTATATTTACAAAAAAATAGTATAGAAGTATGTTTATCTGTTGTTTGGTACCCATAATACAGGCTTCACGCTTAACTTGGGGCTAGATGGCGCTCTGTGAATGTCAGTGGGTATTTATTTATTATATTAAAAAAACAGTAGGGACGTATAATGAGCTAATCCTAGTATTTTTTATATTTACAGGCATTAGACGGCTACACTCCAGGCGAGGATTATCCTATTTATACGGAGGTACCTACAGGATTGTCTTTCACGTGTGATGACAAGATACCCGGGTACTATGCCGATCCAGAGACCATGTGCCAGGTATATACCTCATTTAGTATTTATGTAATGTATGGATAATGATCCCGATTCCCCTTTTAAGGGTTCTATAGCCAAATGGCAAAAAAACGGAACCCTAATTCGTCTGTCCGTCCGTATGTCACACTTGGCTCGCACTTGGCCAATTTTCTATGAACAGTGGTGTGCACAAAGATTATGAGTAGGGTATGCAAAGTGAGTCCTTAATTTCAAAAAAGGACTTATTATTATGCAAAGTGAGTGGCACTAATCGCAAAAACATTAAATAATTTATATTTTCGTTAAATTGAGTGCTGTTAATGACAGCAGGTCGCCTATGGTTACAAATCTGCAGAGGAAAATGGGCGAATGATTTAATATGTTGTTATAAGCATAAAATTGCGTTGCTATGTTTTTTAAACGAGCGTCTGCTCTTGCGTGGTTCATTGATCTGGGCTTTTGCCTTCCGATCTAGAGGTTGCAGGTTCAAATCCCGCCCAATTCTTTTCGAATTTTCGCAATTATATCCGCAATATTATCCGACGCTTTTACGGTGAAGAAAACCTGTGCACAAGAGATTCAAAGATTGTACCTGAAGTCGGTCAATCCGGACTATGCCCGCGTGGACGACTTAGGCCACCCTTCACGGGTAGTCTTTTGCCCTTCGTAAGGCACGAATAATGAGCTAATTATGATATTTGACCAAAAAAAAAATTTTATTTTCTTTTTTTTTCTTTTAACATTGTTTTTTTAAGTTTTGTTTCTTTTATGTATCGTTTGATTGTTTTGCACTGTTTTAATTTTGTAATGATAATTTTGTGGTCAAATAAATGTATTTTCTTTCTTTCTTTCTATATCAAAATTACACTACCTTTCAGGTATGGCACTGGTGCGTCCCAAGCATTGGAGGGAACGTCATGTATTCTTTCATTTGCGCTCCAGGAACAGTCTTCAACCAACGGTCCAGGGTCTGCGACTGGTTTTTTAAGGTAGGTACCGCAGTGCCAGATACCGTCCCGGGTAATAGGAGTGTTATGCAGTTTTGTATTTCGGGATGATGGCACTGTAGCTAGTGGAATTACCGGGTATAAGAGACCTGACATCTGTTGTCTCGGGTGACCGGCGCGAGAGCAGTTGCCGGAAAAATGAATGACTGTTATGAATTTCCTTTAACATTGCTTCTGTCATGGTCAGGCGTGTAACTTACCGGTGAGCGTACTGTCCGTCCGTTCATTATGCATAAATATGTAATATCTTTTATCATCATTTAATTAAACGTCCCACTGCCGCAACAAGCCGTTCCACGCAGCATGGCTAAGGAGATTGTGCCGTAACCCAGCCCGCGTGCCCAATGCAGATCGGTGTGTGTTACCGACTACCATCCTAAGGTTGTAGCCACCGACGGCTTCACGGGACAAACGGACGCATGGAGTCATCTTTCTTTCGGATGTCAGATGATTTAACCTGTAAGAAGTCCTCAGCAAACTGGGAAAATCATACAAAGTGACTTAAACTTTGCGTTTTTTCGCGGCATATGAACCCAGGACCTCCAGATCAGCTCTCATCAACTCAGATTCAATTCTGTGACAACTAAACCATGGAGGCAGTTATTATTATTGCCGTATTTTTGTAATATTATTGTTTATGAAGACCCGTTTGGTGTAGTGGTTGAGATGTCGGCTGCTACACCAAGGGTCCCGGGTTTGATCCTCGGGCAGAATAAATATTTGTGTGCTAACATGTCTCTTTGTAATGGTCTGGGTGTTTTCTATGTATAATATGGATGTATTACAAAAAAATGTATAGAAGTATGTTTATCTTGTAGTACCCATAATACAGGCTTCACGCTTAACTTGGCTAGATGGCGCTGTGTGAATATCAGTGGATATTTTTTTTTTATTATTATATTTCATCAATAAAAATTTTTCTATTTCCAGGTTGACTGCCCAACTTCACCAGCATACTACGGCATCAACGAAGACCTGTATAAGGACGAGCAAGGGAACTACATAGCTGGGAAAAAGTAGTTAATTTCAAAACTTATTCGTTTAAATATAGATATTTCGTTATCCGGTCGAAAAAGTGTCATTAGACGAAAAACCAACAGTAGCAGATGCAAACTTTATAATTAATTATTTACGCGTAGAAGTAGTTTTCATCACATCTAGAATATTTGTTAAACTGCCTTAAAGTTAGACATGATTCTTTGTGTCGGCTATATAGGGCTGTATGGGTTTAATGAGATATATAAGACATTTTCGATGAAAAATTAATTAAAAAAGAACTTTGACTGTTTTTACTTCAAAAACAATATAAATTATTTTATTATTTAACCAACAAATTATCACAATAAGTTCTCATCTAATTAAACTTACAATATAAAAACACTATGACACTAACAACAAAGTAAAAACCTAATTATTTTTGATTTTGTCGGATATTTATGACTGCGCCGATGAAAGTGTTACTTTAAAATTTTAATTTGATAAAGAACTTTAATATTACATGCAATTGTTGACTATTTTAAACAGTATTGCACAATTTATTGTCAAAAACTCTCTTTATAAGCACTTACTTCATTTAATGTATCAAAAAGAGTAGTGAATGTATAGCAGGACAAAACTATTTTTCACCTATGTATATATTAATTTCATGGTTTGCACTTCTTTTTTGTACTGAATTTTATACTTTCATTCAAAGTATTTTCCTTAGAGAATTCCTTGAAATTAGGCTCATTCGAAATTTCCAGGAATTCATTTTGTAATAAACAACGGTTTGACTACAGAGTTTAAATGTTA
Organism: Leucinodes orbonalis; assembly: GCA_019425675.1. Lineage (NCBI taxonomy): Eukaryota > Metazoa > Arthropoda > Insecta > Lepidoptera > Crambidae > Leucinodes > Leucinodes orbonalis. The sequence continues at coordinate 43,204 of PQWD01013324.1, read as the reverse complement.
AGAAATGTGATTGAATCTTATTATAAATGAATTATTTTTATTAGATTACTAGCTGACCGACAGACTTCGTCATGTCAGAAAATTGTAATGTGGCAGTGTTTGTTCTACCTTTTTTATATTCGCAAATTTTCCTGAACAGAACCGTCACCCTGGTAATAATTCGGTGTGAATTAAAAATAATTAAATAAAACACTATAACATTTAAATAAGTAATTTTAATGAACTTTATATAAAGCAATAAAGCTCAAATTGATTCTACTTTTATTAGAAAAACGTTGTAATGTGAAAAGAAAAGGCTGTTTGGTTTTCCCGGCAATTATTCGATTTTTTCTCGCCGTAAGAACCATCCTTGGACTTCAATGAACATTTTAAAAAAAGAATTGGCCAAATTGGTCCAGGCGTTGTTGAGTTATGCGCTTACCAAAACATTTTGCGATTCATTTTTATTTTAGATTGCCATGATTTTAACCTTTTAACCGCCAGGATTCCAAAATATCAAAACCATTGTATCTGTTGGATATATCCTAGTACAGCGGTGAAGTGTTAAGCAGTATATAATAAATTTCTTGTATTTATTAAGTCTAAGTTTAAGTTAATAATAAGAATATATCTTACAATAAGATTTCAAATTACAACACGGTCTAGTACCGGGGTTTATTCCAGTAGGTACTACTAAACTAAAAAGCTTAAATAAAAATTCCTTGACTTAAATCTTAAAACCTTTAATAGTTCTTAAGACCTTATAAATAAGGTATTCCTTCCAATGTCATCCATATAGACCTCCAGATTTCCGTTACAAGAGACTCAATTGTGTCTCTACGTCAAGCAAATTTCTATAAGCTTTAATGTAACAGCTATTTAGTCCCTTAAGGATACAGTTGTTATAAATATATTATCATGACAGTTTGCAAAGGCCACTGCTGAACGAAGGCCTATAAATGTATACTTTATAAGAATACGCGAAAATACTTCATATAGCTTAATTTGATTTCTATTGAGGTCGTAAGTGTATATCTTGAAACTAAAATCCATTAGTAAATATAATAATTTTATTGGCCAAGAAAAATACAGTGTATCTTATTTTTATACTATGTACTTTTTTTTTGTCGTCCAATCCGCACTGGGCCCGTGGACGCTAAAGCCTAAGCACCCTATACGGGTAGGCTCGTGCCCCTCGGTGGGGACGTTTAATGAGCTGATGATGATGACTTTTTTTTTACCTATAATAACTAATGTACTAAATAAAAGTTGGCAACACAAAATGCTAGTGATCCGTCCGCGTGGAAATCATTTGGGGAGGCTTCGTTCAGCAGTGGACATTTTCAGACTGTAATGATAATGTCTAGACGTAACGTAACGTAGTTATCGAAAGTTACCATAGAATAGTCATGTCACAATCGCTTAAGGTTTATATATAGTTAAGGCCTGTATTCTGAAACTAGACTCAAGCATTGATTTTTACTTACATAGAGTTGGAAAGTTACTTGGAGTCTCTCTTAGGGATAAGATCAGAAATGATTTAATCCGTAAGAGAACTAAAGTTACCGACATAGCCCGCCGGATCGCAAGTTGAAGTGGCAGTGGGCTGGTCACGTATGTCGCAGAACCGATGGCCGTTGGAGCAGACGAGTTCTGGAGTGAAGACCGTGTCTTGGCAAGCGTAACGCCCTCCGGCCCGATGGACCGACGACTTGCGAAAGGTCGCTGGTGGAAGCTGGATGAGAAAGGCGGAGGACCGGGATGTCTGGCGCAAAATGGGGGAGACCTATGTCCAGCAGTGGACTGCGATAGGTTGAAGAGAGAAAGAGAGAGAGTTGGAAAGGGATGCCATTTTTATCATAGCGCCATCACTTCCTTTTTTATCCTCTGTAGGCAGACATTTGACCGCCATCTCACCTGATGGTAAGTGATGATGCGGCCTAGGATGGATCATGCCTGCCTAGAAACAGCCTATTCACTCTTGCCTTGAAGACGGCCAGGTTGTAATGATCGGGTAACACATATGGAGGCAAAGAGTTCCATTCCTTTGCGATGCGCATTAGGAACGAGGCACCATAGCGGGCTGTGCGGATGTGTACCACGTAAGGATGGAACGCTCGCTTCCGTCTTGTATCCCGATGGTGAAAAGGGGCTGGTGGAATTAACTCGTGTAATTCCATCGCTCACTCACCGAAATGTAGCCTGTAAAAAACCGACAACCGTGCAACTCTACGATGATGCTAAATTTCTAACTCAATTTAAATAAAGATCTACGTTGAGTCTCGTTTAAGATTACGGGCCTTAGTCTATCAAACGTATTTTAACATAGATAAGCGTTTTGTATTATGTTTATATTAAATATTTGACCTGCAAATAAATAAGCATTTGTACAAAATAAATAAATGTGATTTTGTAAATTTTATAAATAGCTTTTTCTAATAATTATGGAATTTTCTTTCCTGTCCTCTTTCATTTTACCCTTGTTAATTTAGTGGTAGATTTTCCTTTGCATGTGATAGAATGATTTTTCTTTGGCCTTTTGATTTCTATCAAAACATCGGGCACGGAGGGACAGTTTTGTACACACCTAAGACTTGTTATTCGCCGGGAGTTTCTGGAGATTGACATTATCCCCTTCCCCCTACTCGGACTCTCTTTTCCATCTTCCTTTTTTAATGTTGGCAACCGTTACTCATAGCCATGAGTGGCGATATATCAGTTTAAGTCAGGTAAACCATCGAACGGTGAAGGAAAACATCGTGAGGAAACCTGCGCATGCCTGCGCAGAGATTCAAAAGTTGTGCCAATCCGCACTGGGCCCGCGTGGACAACTATGGCCTATACACCTTTTACGGGTAGGCTCGTGTCCCTCCGTGGGGATGTACAATGAGCTGATGATCACGATGAAACCACCTGCGCGTTCACCTTCTTAAGTAATAACAACAGAGGTTTTATAGTTACTATTTTAAAAACTTCATTACACTACTGTTTCAACGCATTCATTTATTCTTCTCCCATATCCTATTATTGGAGATCACTTTATGATTAGTGATACGCCTGACCATGACAGAGCGGCATTGATGAAGAACAACAACTGATAAACAGTTATAATTTAGCACCAATGCCGCACTGCGCCCGTCACCCGAAACAACAGATGTTAGGTCTCATAGACGCGGTAATTTTACGCCACTGGCTACCTTTCGACTTTCTTCTATAACAATTTAGGCATTTTGAAGCCTTTATAGTTAGTTGCTACTGTCTGCAGTTAAAAATATGTCACATCTAGTGAAGTTGGGCTTGAAGACACATTGGTATCAGGTATTTCATGTCGAGTCATCGCCTGCAACTTTATAAGGTGCAAGTTCGGCCCCACATGGAACACTGCTCCCATCTTTGGGCGGGAGCGCCGCAATACCAACTTCTTCCTCTTGACCGCATCCAAAAGAGAGCGGCTCGAATCGTCGACGACTCAGATCTTACTGACCAGCTGGACCCTTTGAGTTTGCGCAGAGATGTGGCATCGCTTTGCATTCTCTACCGCTTGTTTCACGGGGAGTGCTCAGATGAGCTGTTCGGGCTAATTCCTGCAGCTGAGTTCTACCACGTAATCTCGAGGAACTCCAAATTTCATCCTCACCCACTGGATGATTGGAGGTCTTCCACAGTTCGATTCTGCCGTCATTTTCTGCCACGTACAACAAAACTGTGGAATTCAGTTCCTCTGGAAACATTTCCGGAGCGATACGACCTGGCGTCCTTCAAAAAAAGAGCGTACACACTTTTAAAGGGCCGGCAACGGATTTCTGGGACCTGATGTCTTGCAAATGTTCATGGGCGGCGTTGTCACTTACCATCAGGTGATCCGTATGCCCGTTTGCCTCCTGTTCAATAAAAAAAAAGGTTAAAATAATCACAGTCTTCATTATGGCTGGCGCATAGAGATAGAATACTAGATAGCTGGAGCATGCTGAATATTACAGGGCGAATTGTAAAATTGTTAGTGCCTCTCTCTCTTACTCTCTCTTCAACCTATCGCAGTCCACTGCTGGACATATGTCTCCCCTATTTTGCGCCAGATATCCCGGTCCTCCGTTTTCCTCATCAAGCCTCCACTAGCCTTTCGCAAGTCGTCGGTCCATCGGGCCAGAGGGCGTCCTTCACTATGCTTGCCAAGACGCGGTCTACTCCAGAACTTGTCTGCTTCAACGGCCATCGGTTCTGCGACATACGTGACCAGACCACTGCCACTTCAACTTGCTGATCCGGCGGGCTAGTTAGTTAGTGCCTACTTAAGATGAATAGCAATATCACACACAGGACGTGATCAGTTAAATTGCTATTAATTTATGTAGGAGTTGTGTAAACATATGTAATGTTTTTATTTGCTTCTTAATTTACAGAAAAGCTTTAAATAACTCAACTATTGTAAACTTATTTTAAACCTAGATAGGTGGTAGACTGTGGACTGTCGCCTTCCTACCGGGAGGGCTGAGGTTCAAATCCCGACACGTACCAATGTATTTTCGAATTTTCGAAAAATATATGTATGTTATCCGACGCTCTTACGGTGAAGGAAAACATCGTGAGGAAAACTTCATGCACGCCTGCGAAGAGATTCGAAGGTTGTGTGTGAAGTCGTCCAATCCGCACTGGGCCCGCGTGGACGACTAAGGCCTAATCACCCTCTACGGGTAGGCTCATGCCCCTCGGTGGGGACGTTTAATGATCTGAGGATGAGGTGGTAGACTCGGTACTGAGTCGTCTAAGCAAGACCCGCAAAATAGAAGTGTTTTATACTTCTGTCTTTCGGGATAAGGGCACTGTAGCCAGTCAAATTACCGGGTATAAGAAACCTAACATCTATCGTTCCTGGTGTCGGGCACATTGCGGCATTGATGGAGAATAATAACTGTTTATCAGTTGGTCGTCTCAATCAACGCGCTGTCATGGTCAGGTATACCACTTACCAACATGTGAGCGTCCTGACCGTCCTGTATACGTTGTAATATGAAAAAGCTTAAATAATGTAGAATATCTTCAGACGTACACAGACATGGTCCTTCATCATATCAGCTCATTGAACGTCCCCACCGAGGGGCACGAGCCGACCCGTAAGGGTGTAGGCCTTAGTCAACCACGCGGGCCCATTGCGGATTGGCCGACTTCACGCACAACCTTTGAATCTCTTCGCAGGCGTGCGCAGGCTTCCTTACGATGTTTTCCTTCACGCAAGAGCATCGGACAACGTACACATAATTTCGAAAAATCGAAAGCACATTGGTACGTGGCGGGATTTGGACCTCAGCTCTCCCGGTAGGATGGCAACAGTCCACACCATTGAGCCACCGACACTCTCACACAGACATGGTGATGCTAATAAATGTTTGTAAACTGCATGGGGATTTAACTAATGATGTAAGAAGTATATATTTGTGATATGCTCACAAAACAATCGATAAAAGTGTTCGGAATGCAGCGACAGCACACATACACATATTTCGAATGAGCGTACATTTACGTAAACAAAGTGCCTACAAATATATTTTATATTACGACGACCTATTTGGTGTTGCGGTTGAGAGGTCAGCCGCAACAAGGGTTCCGGGTTCGATTCCCGGGCAATACAAACATTTGTGTGCATGAACATGTCTGTTTGTAATGGTCTGGGTGTTTTCTATGTATAATATGTATGAATTTACAAAAAAAAGTACATAGGCATGTTTATCCGTTGTTTAGTACCCATAATACAGGCTTCACGCTTAACTTGGGACTAGATGGCGCTGTGTGAATGCCTGTGGATGTTTTATTACTATATATATATATATTTATTCATGAATTTCCAGGTTCTATTCATCAAACAACGAGTTCTACCGAAGACGACTGACTGCTAGAAGAAAAAGGCAGCAGCAATTAAGAAAAGCCGAAAGAGGGATCGATATTTGAGTCATGTATTGTTAAGATTAAATTAATTAAAATTTATATGAAGTTTCATTACCTTGTAAATATTTTTTATGCGTTAACTTCCCTCATTAAGCTAGTCAGATTCTTTGACCAGACCGACCTCGCCAAGTGTAGCGTAGAACGCCCTCCGGACTGATGGACCGAAGACTTACGAAAGGATACGAAAAGCGGAGGAGTGGGATATCAGGCGCAGAATAGGGGAAACTACCAGTAAAAACACTGCGATAGGGTGAAGAGAGAGATAAACTAACCTTTATCTAGTGTTAAAGTTTCAAATACCTAGCTAGTAAAATTACCGAGTATAAGAGACCTAACATCTGTTGTCTCTGGTGAAAGGTGCAGTGTGACATTGATGGAGAATAATAACTGTTTATCAGTTGTTGGTCTTAATCAATGCCACTCTATCATGGTCAGGTGTATCACTTACCACCAGGTGAGCGTCCTGACCGTTCTGTACACTTTGTGCCTACCATAAAAAAATCACTTTTATTCAGTTGAAGACATTTACAGAAAGACAAAAGAATTTTTTTTGTTTGTGGGGATCCCTAGCAAATGGTCAAACCATTTATAGTCTCTGATTTAGTTTTATTGTGTTTTAGTATTTATTTTATCTATGGTTTTATAGACATAACGCTTTATTCTCATACGTGAATATTGCTTATTAGTCATCATCATCAGCTCATTAAACGTCCCCACCGAGGGGCACGAGCCTACCCGTATAGGGTGATAAGGCCTTAGTCACCCACGCGGGCCCAGTGCGGATTGGACGACTTCACTCACAACCTTCGAATCTCTTCGCAGGCGTGCATGAAGGTTTCCTCACGATGTTTTCCTTCACCGTAAGAGCATCGGATAACGTACATATATTTTCGAAAATTTGAAAACACATTGGTACGTGTCGGGATTTGAACCTCAGCCCTTATATATATATATGATACGCCTGACCATGACAGAGGAAGTGTTGGCAGAAATGAATAGCAGTACATGTGATTATATTTCACCAACACTGCGCCTGTCACCCGAGACCACAGATGTTTGCTCTCTCACCCGGTAATTTTACTCACAGTGCCCCCTTCCCGAAACACTAAAGTGCATAACACTTCTGTTTCACGGGACGATACCTGGCACTGCGTTGGTACCTAGAAGACTCGTTACCGAGTCTACCACCTAGTTAATAATATAAATAAACAACTCGTAATAATAAAAAATAAAATTTGTTATTTACAAATGCATCAAGTTATGCAGTGAGCTAGCGTGCCGTAAGTGCATTCAGCCCACGTATATTTTGCAGACTGTGTATACGTATGTGTGTGTGTGTAATATAAATGTTAGGGTCTGTTTATAATGTATATTATTGAGATTTCTTCTTCTTCAATAAACCACTTTTTTAGAACAAATTCAATAAAATCCAATCATAAATATACCAAACGAATATTTATAAATAAATATATATATCAACTGACGTTCACACAGCGCCATCTAGCCCCAAGTTAAGTGTGAAGCCTGTATTATGGGTACTAAACAACGGATAAACATACTTATATATTTTTTTGTAAATACATACATATTATACATAGAAAACACCCAGACCATTACAAACATATGTTCATGCACACAAATGTTTGTACTGCCTGGTGATCGAACCCGGAACACTTGGTGTTGCAGTCGACGTGTCAACCGCAACACCAAATGGGTCGTCAATTATAAAGTCGAAAGTTTGTGAGTGCGTTTGTTCTTTACTTGACGACTTAACGGCTGAGGCTATTTTAATTTAATTTGGTATTTAGCCAGCTAGCACCCTGGATTAACCCGAATTAAAAGATTACGTTACACTTAAGAAAATAAAATATACCGCGGGTATAGCTAGTAAATAATAATTGAGAAATATAAGCAAATTAGTTTTGAGGCTGAATGTTTTTTTATATCAGTAACGAACGGAATGGTCAATGCGCTTACCTGGTGGTTAGCGATACGCCAGACTATTATAGATGCAGTTCTAAGGAAATTAATGACAGTAGATAGTCATTAGTTACCGTCAACACTGCCCTGCAACCGTCAGCCAGAGGTTAGGTCTCATAAACCTGGTAATTTTACTAGCTATTTCACGGGACGATACCGAGTCTACCACCTAGTTAATGTACTTTGAAAGTGAATAATATTTCATTTGTTTCGCAAATGAGATCGCAAAATATTTTTATTCTTCTTTAATTTTTTTCTCCTCTTGTTGGTAAGAATCAACTTTAAGTCTAGTAGCAATGGTGAGTTTTGATACTGAGGTATTCACCGCAGTGCCAGAATAAATGTAAGTAGGTTGGAAAGACAGATAAATCCATACAGAGTTCTCATTTTACTGGGACTAAGACGTTGTAATTAGAAATTAACTAAAAAAAAAATATTTAATTTTAGTGAACAAAAAGTCCGTGATTAAAATTTAGTCAAACAATTTATTTGTGACATATTAAGTATTTTATGTTTTTCGTATTTTGGTAACATTTCAGTATCTAGCATTAGTTTGCGTAATGAAACATGAACGTCAAAATTATACCTACCATATGTCAAGAAAACCTTTCTTTGTACCTATTAACAAAATCTCTAATGAGTCTATCGTGCGTGAAAAAAACGCAATGAACATGAGTTAAAATAAATGCCTCCAAAATTCTACAATTAATTCTTTCTCAAATGTGAACGGGGTCTAACACTGGCCGCTTTGGAAGTAGGGAAGGCGCCTCGGACAGTCCCGCATCGACCGCACAGTCGACAACCCGTGTGCCGGTCGACATTAAAAAAAATATATCGCGAGTGCATCACAGTACATAGAAAATTACACCCAAAACCCATACCCTGAAAAGTGAGTTTCACGCGCGCTCCCAAAGTTTGACAGGTCGCCATTTTTCCAAAATGGCCGCCCATTGCGTAATTTTCTTTCGTAACTTTTTTTAAGTAACAATACTTGTTTTATAATCGGGTCAATCGCGATCGGCTTTTAAGCTGTTACTGATTTTATGCCTATGTTTTTAAAGTTTAATTTGGTTATGTCACATTGATGGTTTATTAATTTGCGCTAAATTTTCGGGTTGAGGTCACTTTTTGGCGCGTTTTCGTGTTATTTTGTTAAGTTGTGTAATATGAAAGTGTTGCTATTTTCAATTCACTAATTTCTATTCATTTATGCGACAACTTGAGTGTTAAGTTTCGCCTTGGTTTTAGAAGGTGTATTTTATTGAGCTGCAACATATTATATTTTATTTATCTCGATAGTATGATAAAATATGACATATTAACTGGCTAATATTTGCCGGTTGGTTTCTTGCATTTATTAATTTCACGGGATATCTTTTGAATAAAGAAAAAACTCAAATTTATTTATATGAATGCACAATATAAATACACTTATTATTTTTCTTTAATTATAATTGCTACATATTTTTTTGATGGAATCAAAATATACACGTTATAACAATAAAAATCAAATATTTTATATTTAGTTTTTAAATGTGACTTTCAACACTAAGTCAATTTAAATTAAAAATCCAACATGTCCAGACCTACAAAACCATACAAATTACTAATAATTATAGGTCAGGATATACTAGATTTAAACGCCATTAGTTGAAGACCCATGAGCCAATATAGAGCCCTAGATTAATGTAGTTCAAACTTATCTGGACCATGACCAGTTTGATAAGACCTCTTTGTGCATTGTGAAGCCTTTTCTCGAGTGTCAACACAATCTGGTTGTACTTTCACTTACTAGCGAGTGTAGCAGATATTTTATAGTAGTGACTTTTTATTTGTGGCGGTTTTAATGCAGAGGTCGGCAGTTCGAGTGCCGATCGAGAACCTAATATTTTTTAGCAGATAAACATTTGGGATTTTAACACTGCGCTGGATTTTTCTCGAGTCAACTTTAAAAGTGAGTAATGTTTACATTTTTTGTTTTTAATTTAAACGGTCATCGATATTTATATTGAATGGCCTATTAAGTTCCACTGCAGAGCACAGGCTTTCTATTCAGCCTATTAAATCTCGCTGCGAGGCATAGGCCTTTCGGAAAGCATAGCTATGAGGACAAAACCTTTCTGTACCGTATCTACGGGGAAATTGGGCTGTAACCACCAAGAGGCCCAATGTGTATAGGTATGCAAACGACTACCATGCTAAGATAGAAGCGATAATCAAAGGCTAAACGCGCATTCCATAGCACATGGAAATTTAATTTTTTGGTCACCCATCCGGTGAGTTACCATCGTGACAGTTGCTTCACTTGACAATCGTGTATCGAATGATCTAGCCACTACACCATTGAGGATTGAGCTTGGCTGGTAAATGAACTCGTGAGCTGTCAAAACACTATTTAAGCTGTGAAAAATATATTCAATTCGTTTAGAGCTGGACTGCAGGTCTACTTCCATACATTTTACACAGGTTACTCTTTAAGTTTAAGTTTTGTAAGTAATTGTCTAATTATTTTAATTTTGTAACGTCCAGAAACTAGTGCGTTGATGTCTTTTGTATGCAAACGGGTGATTTCTTAATTGGTATAATTTCGTCGGATCTAAGTTCAAAGCCAGGCAAACTTTTATTGTCAACTTGGCCCCCAAAATAAGTCTAAAACGCTTAACATACAATTATTTTGTAATCAAAACTATTATGATTATTTTCAAAGGATTTGTTTTTTTTTGTTTTATAAAAAACCAACAGTATGTGATGTTCAATCGGTGGTTCAATGGTGTGGACTGTTGCCTACCTATCAGGAGGGCACAGGATCGAATCCCGCCACTTACCAATGTGTTTTCGAATTTTCGAAAGTATATGTACGTTATCCAAAACATCGTGAGGAAACCTGCGCACGCCTTGCTAAGAGATTCAAAGGTTGTGCGTGAAGTCGTCCAACCCGCACTGGACCCGCGTGGACGACTAAGGCCTAATCACCCTATACGGGTAGTCTCGTGCCCCTCGGAGGGGACATCAACCGTCCCTACCGAGGGGCACGAGATGTTTCATCATGCTACTTCCAGTTAGTCGTGGTTGCAATCCTTTAACCCTTTGACCGCCAGTGACGCTTTAAGACGCCAGATACAATAGATTTTTATTGTGTCTAGATATCCGGCGTTTAATTGGTTAATAGAGATTTCGAGAGAGTTTTTTCTCTTGTAAAGCAGTGGCATGGCTCTGCCCTTGGCATTGTTGTCATCCTTGGTGATTACCTTTTAACGTCATTACCAAACGAGCGGACGTTCACCTGATGCTAAGTGATATCTCCGACCATGGACACCCGCTACTTCGAAGCTACAACCATCAAGATACAACAACAGTGGGAAATGGAACAATAAGGAGGGGGCTTTCCCCCGCTTGTCCACCGGAAAACTTACTCAGCAAAATATAACGTAAAGTGTTATATTGTTAGGTATTTACTAGATGGCAAACTCGGTACTACGTACGTACGTACGTACAGATATCGTCCCGTCAAATAGAAGTGTTATGCACTTTTGTGTTTCGGGACTGTAGTTAGTAAAATATTGGGTATAAGAGACCTAACATCTGTTGTCAGTGGTGATGGGCGCAGTGCTGCATTGATGGAGAGTAACTGTCTATCAGTTGTTGGTCTCCTTCAATGCCACTCTGCTATAGTTAGGCGTAGCACTTTCTATCATAAAAAGGCTTTGTTTTGTGTTAGGTGTCTCCAATCTTAAAAACTTTGTACGTCCACATAAGTAATCTAATATAAATAGGAAAAAAACTATAAGTAGTCTTTTCCTTAAGTGCATTGTAGCAGTTTTTCTCAATATCATTCAAGTGAACATAGGTCTTGAATCAATTTAGGTTAATACAGAACACTGAATCTATACTAATATATAAAGCTGAAGAGTTTGTTTGTTTGTTTGAACGCGCTAATCTCAGGAACTACTGGTTCGATTTGAAAGTTACACAAAAGTCATGTATGAGAGTATTGTTCTGCTTTTAATGGTCTACAAAAAAGTCCGCGACAGCATATGTCTATCTTTTAAGGTTAGCTCACTATAACATATTTTTTGCTAAAAAAAAATCTGAAATTGACCCCGAAACCTTCAAAGTTGGAGGGAGGGGAAATCGTATGTATAGTGATAAATGCAAGTACCGTGTTATCCCGAATTTAATGCGAGCGAAGCCGCGGGCAAAAGCTAGTGTCAAATAAAGCTACCACTGGTTCGGACTGTAGTGATCTATTGAGTAAAATCCAGCAAGAATCTCAGTAGATTGATAGAGCTTAAAGAACGTGTGTTACAGAATAATATCATTTCTAATCTAAACGATTGCACAGGGCAAATCAGATTCATATTTTTATATATTTAAAAATATTAGTCATAGTTAAATTGCAAAATTATTATGAAGATAAAATGTAATATGAAAACTCGTATGAAAATGATAAAAATTATCAATGCTGGCGTAGAAATTAACATGTCTGTGAGTTCTTATCATTTAGATAATCTGCGATACTATAGTGAGCTTTTTTATAAGATGTTCCCTAGGGTGGTACACTGGGACCACGTTTCTTTCATATACCATTATGCAACCTTTCAAAGCCTTTAATGTTACCTAAACATGCAGTATTGCAATAGATAGACTAAGTCCACAGGCCGGCCTTGCTGCAACTCTTACCAGAATTACACAAGTCTTACGTAACCCAAGGTTTGTCAGTAGCGTTTGATAGACTTCGACTTTTGTACTGTAATATTTATCTATAGTCGTTCTAATTTCAATAACCGGTTTGTATTGTTGTATTAAATGCGTGGTAAATAGTGTTAAGTTGCTTGTACTGCAAGCAACTTAACACTACATACTTTTTAAGTTCAATTTAACTTGACAACGTTTTTAGTTAAATGGGTTAGTTTTGGGAAAAGACGTTTGAATTTAGACGATAATGATAAATAATTACTATAATACTTATTATTTATCCATTTTTGTATATTTGATCAAAATGTCTTTTAACCTTATTTAAGAAAAAGTGGAGGAGTGGGATATCTGGCGCAAAATGGGGGAGACCTATGTTCAGCAGTGCACTGCGATAGGTTGAATAGAAGAAAAAAGAACTTTATTAGTTCTTTGACCATTATCAATTCAACTTTTTAAGAGCCGGCAACTCATTTATTTCCTTTGCTATCGCTTGTTTGTTGTTGCATAAAATGAACTAGAAAAACCACTTAACCTTTTTCTAAACACAAGCATACGAGGAAACTAGAAATGTCTCGTCTATTACATTCGGTGAACGATCGTCAAGTTAAACAACTGTTGTAATGGTTATTTATTGGATGGATGACCACAATACTATCCTGAGTCCTTTTGTTCCAAAGCCCGTTCTCGGCTTCTATTTTAGAGACGTCATAGTTATCAACGCATTAATCTTTGCAACCAACATAACAGTCGTGCGCATGAACATGTCTGTTTTTATTGGTCATCATTATCAGTTCATTAAACGTACGACTAAGGGACACGAGCCTACCCGTAATGGGTGTTTAGGTCTTAGTCGTACACGCGGGCCCAGTGCGGATTGGACTACACGCACAACCATTGAATCTCTTCGCAGCGTGCGCAGGTTTCCTCACGATGTTTTCCCTCACCGTAAGAGCGTCGGATAACGTTCATATACGAGTAATTTCGAAGATTCGAGAACATATTGGTACGTGGCGGGATTTGAACCTCAGCCCTCCCGGAAGGGGGCAACAGTCCACACCATTGAGCCACCGACACCTATACTACTACCTACCTACGATGTATTGGTCAGGGTGTTTCTATTTTCAGTATGGATGTGGTTACAAAAAAGAATATATAAGAAAGAAAGAAATATTTATTCTGTGACAGTACACAATATAACCTTAAACATAAAAACTTAAATCTAAAGACACAGAACAGGTATGCCACTCAGCAACAGCCATGGTGATGAAGACACCATGACACTGGTCTTCCGTGCTATAAGTATGTTTATCCGTTGTTTTACCTATATTACAGGCTAATTTTGAGTGGATAACAAGATGGTAGAAATCAATTCAAAAATCAAAAATCAAAATCAAAATTCTTTATTCAAATTAGGCTTACAAAAAGCACTTATGAACGTCAAAAAATATACAAAAATATAATAAAAAACAATTAAAAATACTAAACTAAAAATATGAATTTTGATGCTTTGAAAAAAAGCGCTTCAGTGGATTGGCCTGTTGAGAATTACACAATCATCGTATCATTTAAAATAGTCGCTTAGTATATTTGGAATTTTAATGACAAATTACCAATGTATTTGTCATTATAATGACCTTAATCTAATAATTCGATTTATTGCAAAATGTCAATCAAGTTTAATATGCTGTAGACACTTTTACTTTACTTTTTTGTGTGAATAACGCTCTGTTTTCATAACACAAAAAAATTAACTAGTTACTAGTTAGTTAGTTACTAGGTGGTAGACTCGGTACTGAATTTAAGTAGGTACCACCACAATACCAGATATCGTCAATTAAAATAAAATTGTTTTGCACATCAGTGTTTTGGAAATTAAGTTTAAGTCCATAAAACACTAATAAATGTGAAATAAAGCTACCACTGGTTTTGAATTTAGTTTTCTGTACAGCTTGGCTATGGGGAGTTTGGGCCGTAACCTACGATGGTCCTGTGTAGATTGTTAGGCCGCATATCCTTATTAATTTAATTAAACCCTTAATAATTTATTTGACCCTACCTTAATCTTTCTTTCTCTCTTTCTAATCTCTCTCTTCTCTCTCTCCCCCTCTCCCTCTCTTCTCTCTCTCTCCCCCTCTCTCTCTCTTCTCTCTCTCTCACTTCAACCTATCGCAGTCCACTGCTGGACATAGGTCTCCCCCATTTTGCGCCAGATATCCCGCTCCTCCGCTTTCCTTATCCAGCGTCTACCAGGGACCTTTCGCAAGTCGTCGGTCCATCGAGCCCTAATCTACCCTACCCTAATCTGTCTTGAAGTTGTAGTGTTTTATCGAACTGGATGTTGAAACGGAAAGTAAATTAAATTGATTTTCATACAGCGTTCCTCTTATAATGCAGCATGCTACAGATTTGCGTAATAGTGAAAGCTGTGTCGGCGGTACGACGTTTTTTCGGTATTGCCTGCTTCGCCGTTAGAACATGACCTTTCCATATTGTTTTTTTAGATTTAATAATTAAAAAAGTAGTCAGGAATATAAATAAAATAATAAATATCCACTGACATTTACACAGCGCCATCTAGCCCCAAGTTTTTTTTTATATAGGATAGGGGGCAAACGAGCAGACAGATCACCTGATGGAAAGAGAATACTGCCGTCCATGGACATTTGCAACACCAAAGGAGCTACAAAATGCGTTGCCGGTCTTTAAGCAAGAGTGCGCTCTTTTCTTGAAGATTTGCAGGTCGTATCTGTCCGAAAACACCACATGCGGCAACTCATTCCACAATTTTGTGGTGCGGGACAGAAAGTTAAGTTAAGCGTAAAGCCTGTATTATGGGTACTAAATAACGGATAAACATATACGTACTTTTATATATATATATATTTGTAAATACATTTATATTATACATAAAAAACACCCAGACCATTACAAACAGACATGTTCATGCACACAAATGTTTGTACGGACCGGGGATAGAACCCGGAACCCTTGGTGTAGTAGCCGACGTCTCAACCATTACACCAAATAGGTCGTCGACCGGGAGAAATAGATTTTCTATTAAATATAGAAAACATTAAATTACACTGCACCATCCTAGCCCCAATCTATGCAAAGAGCTTATGCTCACCAGATAAACATACTTATACAGTTTTGTATTGTAAATAATCATATTACTAAGAAAATAAATATACTAATTGTTTAGGTACACAAATGTTTGTACTAACCGCAAACCACAATACAAAAAAAACAGTGATCATGGCGGAGTAACATTAAGATACCTCCTTATATAAGTATATGCTTTGTGGTAAGGCCTGGTCCCTACAGTGAGGTTTTATAAGCCGATGATAATGAGGTATTTAGGTAGACGACTATACTAGGTGGTAGACTCGGTACTGTGTCGTCTAGGTAGGTACACTACAGTGACAGATATCGTCCCGTGAAATAGGAGTATTTTGCACTTTTGTTTCGGGATGAGGGCACTGTAGCTAGTGAAATTGCCGAGTATGAGACCCTACATTTTCGTCTCGGGTGTCGCACGTTATTAATCCGCAGTGTTGACGGAAAATAAAGACCTACTGTAATTAATTCCATTCAACACTGCATCTGTCATGGTCAGGCGTATTACTTACCATAGGTGAGCGACCTGACCGTTCCGTTCACTGTTGACATAAAAAATATACACGGTCATGAAACAATATTGTTAATTGTTTATTGACATCATAAATGGACTGTATAATTATCTAGAAACAGCAATTATCTAATAGACATTTGACCTATTATATAATAGTCTATAGTTCGGTTAGTTGGCATTTTTTGCATAACATCTTTTGTTACGGTGATATGGGAAATATGATATTGTTCGAAGTGTCCAAAGTTTACAATGTAACGTAAATTGTACTGACATTTAGTGTATGGATATTATTTATTATACACCTCGTTGATTGCGTAACAAGTTCGTAGCTTGCTAAGCATTTAAAACCTTAAAAATATGGAATTAAATTAAGGTGGCACGTGATGATAAGGCAGCAACGATTTTGTCCTCTCAGGCGCAGTCTTATGCTTTTATCCTTATTTTTTTACAATATCTCCTTTTGCGCTTGGCTTAAAAAAACCTTATTGGTAAGCTACTAAACTGCCCAGCTACTTCAGTGTAAATAAATTTGTATATCAAATCATTATTTAAAAAAATCTTTTTATTAAGTTATTTTGAATGTTTCTTTCTAAACAGGCAAAAATTTCAGTAGCGCCTTATTCAAGTATCAAAATTTAGGTTTTACTTTAGTTTTTAGTGTTATATTTTTATTGTGTTATTGACGTTCTTAAATGCTTATTGAATTAAAGTACTTTGACTTTTATAATTTTACACGAGCAACAACAGTTTAAACCCTGACAACCTGAAACAATCGCCAATAAAATCAGACATTTCATCGAAATCATTATTTCATGAGCATACAACAACCACTGACACTGTTTCAACCTGCCCCGCCTCGAGCTATGGCTACCAAAAACACGAACAGATGTTTTTGACAAGTCTGCCGGTGAACAACCTACTTTTTAAAATGTAAACATTAATTTGGTAGAACCGATTGATTATGACGTCATTAATGTTGGAGCAGACTAATACTGTAGTGGACCACGTCTTGGCAAGCGGAACGTAAGATGCTCGGACCGATGGACTGATTAGAAAGGTCACAGGAGGAAGTTGGAAGAAAATAGTGTACTAGGAGTGCATAAACTGCCAAGAGGCTGTCAGTAGGATGCACCACGGCCGGTGAAGTTGGCTTAAACCCGAAACGAGTGTACTAGGAGTACATAAACTATCAAGATGCTGTTCGGCAGGATGCACCACTGCCTGGCCGTTGACATGGGTCCAATTTGGGATCCCCAAAGACATTATTTGTGGGAAGGCCTACCCTGCAGATAGACGATTAAAGCTGTTTCATTCAATAGACATGAAACACTTTTAAAAGTAAAACAACACTTCATTTCAACATGCAATCAATTTAATTTCCCTGCTCGTTCGTGTATATACGCTTCCTTCCTACATTGGTTTTGCTATGTTTTTGTAAGTTCCGTAGGAAACCTTTCAGTCACGCCAGTCGGTTAGCTGAAATATTTGTTGGGTATTTGCGAGTAACTATCCGTGAATTGACTTTTAACTGTTCTATAACTTGGAGTTACGTGCCGATTGGTTTAAATAGGTTTGGTTATTGCCAGACCACGTAACTGTTGAAACGTCGACTGCACTAGGGGTTTCAAGTTCAATCCCCGTTTAACAAAGTATACAGGACGATCAGGACGTTCAACTGATGGTAAGTGATACGCCTGACTATGATAGAGCGAGATTGATTCAGTTGAGACCAACAACTGATAAAGAAGGTGAGAGTTGTAAACCGCATTTTATAAATAACAATTTACTCAAACTATCTAGCGTTTACATCCTGGAAATATGTAAATTTGTAAGGAAACACCCCCAATTTACCCAAAAACAAAGCGATCAACACGATCGCCGCTATCCATCCAGACACAAGCACAAACTCGTGATGCCACGATCAAAGTTACACATGCACAGCCAGGGCCCCAATTCTATGTATGTAAGCCTAGTCAGGCGGTAGACTCGTTACTGTGATTTTCCGTCAACGCTGTATATATATAGTCTAGACAGATGTTTTACAGACAAACCTAATTTCAATAGAAAGTAAAAGATGAATGTCTTCTAGCTAGGTATTATAATTATGCAAATAATTTCCTTATCATGATATTCATTTTAATTATTCTGTTTTTATTGTTTGGATTACGAAGTACCGATAAATAAATATGAATGGATATTTACATGTATAAATATAAATTGTTTCTGGTGCATATTCACACACAGCCCTTATATAAGGAGTTTGTATTCTTGCTACTGAAAAACGGATAAACATACTGAACTATTTTTTTAGGAGACGACCCATTTAGTGTAACAGAAAACTGTAGGCAACGAGCCTAAAGGTGTTCCAGAGTGGGACCCGAAACCACCTACGAATCGGCTTAGGGCGTTGCAGGGGGAGCCTAGGAAACCGAGTATAAGTTTGGGGAGAAAAGCGACCGGGTACGTACCGGTAACGCGACGAAGACCGGGGGCATCAGCTCGGGTGACGGACGCTGTAATGACGGAAAATCAACACTGTTTATAGTCATTGGTTTCCTTGAACACTGCAACTGTCTTTAGCAAGCTTGTCACTCATGTTCATTGATGGTTCTAATAAGGTACCTAATAAAAAACTACGGACATTTTTAGGCAAACAAGTTCAACGACTCCATAGTAATAAGTCAAAGTAACTTAAGTTTACGTGAAAACCATTTTAAAAAGTTAATAAACAATTAAGTTGCGGCCGTGAAAGCCTTAAATGGAGTCACGTGTCATACTCATATTTTTGCGTATTCTAATTTGTAACTTACAGTTAACTCTAATTATAACTTATTAAATTATGTTTTAACTTGAAGGTTCACATTCATACAACAAACATTCCCCTTCCCCCAAATCCCCCATCATCAACCTATCGCAAGTCATCAGGCGTCCTACGCTACGCTTACCAAGACGCTGTCTTCACTCCAGAACTCGTCTACTCCGACGGCCGTCAGTTCCGCGACATACGTGTCATACTGCCACTTTAACTCCTGATCCGGCGAACAAAGCTAACATCATTTCTGATCATCATCATTACAGCCTAATTATGTCCACTGCTGAACGAAGGCCTAATGATTTCCACGCGGGCCAGTCCTTAGCAGTTGAAATCCATCTGCTACCCGCCACCTTTTTGATATCATTCCTGAGAAAAACCCGGAGCAAAGTTCGCACAATTGCCAATAGAGTAACTTTGAACTTGTGCACCTACAATCAGTGTCTTTGTCTCAGCTGCGTATGTTAGTACGGGTAGGACACATTCCTCAGACTTGTCTTTAAGCATTGCAGAGTCGTCGACATAGAGACTTGACGAAGTTTTAAAAAAATGGTAGTAGACTTGGTACTGAGTCGTCTAGGTAGGTACCACCGCAGTGGCAGATATCGTCTCGTCAAACAGATGTGTCTTGCTTGTGTGTGTTCGGAATAAGGGCTCTGTAGCTAGTGAAATTACCGAGTATAAGAGACCTAACATCTGTTGTCTCGGGTGACGGGCGCAGTGCGGCATTGATGGAGGATAATATTTTTTATTAGTTGTTGGTCTAATACAATCCCGCTCTGTCATAGTCAGGCGTATCACTTACCATCAGGTGAGCGTTCTGACCGTTCTGTACACTTTGTAACAAAAAAAAATTGCAGTTTGAGTTTAAACTGTAGCAACATAAGGCAAGCTTGCAGAATACAAATTTTCTGTCAAGGAAAGAGTTAATATACGTTTATTCGTCCACTAAAGACCCAAGAAAGTAATAAATGGCCGGCTTGCGTGCCTTCCAACTGGAGCGTGTCGTGTTGTAGGAGAAAATCGATTCATTAATCGACTACTCGTATTGTTAAATCGATTATGCATTCGAATAAAGTTTGGTTTTCTTTTTTGTTTGGAGAGATGACGTCATTTATGCATCTTAGCTGCAGTGTTGCCACCTTAATTTTAGAAAAGGGCTTTTTGAGAAGTTAAAAAGGGCAAGATTGAGCATAAAAAAAAATCTATTTTAAATATGTTGAAATAATCATGTTGTGAAGCCGTTTTTTTAGAGCATCTAAGAAAACGTTATCATGACCAATGAAATAGCAAAAAAGTACTTGTTAGCGTTGAAAACTTCATAATTTGGTAATATTAATTTTTTTTAAGACAGTGAAATAGATCTAGACTACCCTTTTAGGGCTAAATCATTAAAAAAGGAGTTCACCTATATTAAAAAGTGCTAGACCTTAGCCACAAAAGGGCTAAGGTGTAACACTGCTAAGCTGTTGAGTAACGATACACAAAAGATGAACACCGCGTAAATTGTTTTTTATCCCTTTGGTATTGCGGTGGCGATGGCGGAAATTATTTAAATGGGTTACGCTCATGATACTTTTCAATATTTCATAATTCTATTATTAATTATACTGTTTATTTTATAAATAAGGCACATCAACAATGCAAACATAAACATTCTTAAAATATACACAAATGATGATTAATCTAGTGTTTACTTAAAGAGATATGCACATATTCAATTATCGAGTAGTTTTTATTACAATAACAACTTATTAACTAAACTAAAAAGTTATAATCAGTATATTTATTCTGACTCGGTGCATCATTCTCTTTTCAGCCTATCACAGTTCACTGCTGGACATAGGTCTCCCCCATTTTACACCAGACACTCCAGTCCTCCGCTTTTCTCATCCAGCCTCCACCGGTGACCTTTCGCAAGTCGTCGGTCCATCGGGCCGAGCGTCCTACGCTACGCTTGCTAAGACGTTGTCTCCATTCGTGAACTCGTCCGCTCCATCGTTTTATAAAATTTATTTAAAATTGAATAAACTGCTAATATTATTACATTTTATTTTGTTACAAAGTGAACAGGAGGTTCAGGACGCTCAACTGATGGTAAGTGATACGCCTGACCATAAAAAAGCGGCATTAATCCTATGTGGAGACGAAAAACTGATAAACTGTTATTATTCTCCATCAATACCGCCCTGCGCCCGTCACGCGAGACAACAAATGTTAGGTCTCTTATACCCGGTAATTTCACTAGCTACAGTGCCCTCATCCCGAAACACAAGTGCATAGCACTCGTATTTCACGGGACGAT
Organism: Leucinodes orbonalis; assembly: GCA_019425675.1. Classification (NCBI taxonomy): domain Eukaryota; kingdom Metazoa; phylum Arthropoda; class Insecta; order Lepidoptera; family Crambidae; genus Leucinodes; species Leucinodes orbonalis. The sequence goes on along the minus strand of PQWD01013324.1, from coordinate 21,862 downwards.
ATCTGGCACTGCGGTGGTACCTATCGACTCAGTATCGTGTCTACCCATATATTAATAAATGATTGGTGAATGTATATTCAAACAATTGTAAAATATTGTATACGGTCTTTCTGTTAGTGTTATTTGTTCGGATATCATTGTGGACCGGCGTTCGTATTACAAGCGCTATGTGTCTGTCTGGGTTTCACGTTGGCTCGCAATGCCACGCAATACAGCGGGCGACCATGATGATGTATGATAATATAGACTTTAGTACAAATAATATAAAAAAACAACAGTTTTTTTTTGTGTAGTGGGTCGATCCTTGGCAGTACAAACATTTGTGTGCATGAACATGTCTGTACTGGTCTGGGTGTTTTCTATGTATAATATGTATGTATTTACAAAAAATATATATGTTTATCCCTAGTTTAGTGCCCATATTACGGGCTAAATGTTTTGTTTGGGACTAGATGGCACAATATGTATGTCAGTTGACATTTATTTAATATTATTTATTTTTATTTACACAGCGCCATCTAACCCTAATTAATTGATTGATTTGAATAATAAATAGTTAATATCCATCATCGTTTACACAACCTGAATCTGAAATGAAGCCTGTAACATGGTGGCTAAATAACTGATAACCATACTTATACACAACATACATATATGGTAACTGAGGTCAAAATATATGTGAAACGCTATTTATGAAATTACATCTGAATATCTCTAGCTATCTTTTTGATTTTTCGCAATTCTTTATATTTGGACATTTTTGGGTTTTCTGTAATTAATTTGCGTTATTAATCGTTCGTTATCAGTGAAAATAATACTCAAAGGTGTCACACGATCTGTACTAAAACCGCTGTAATTGTATGTATGACTTATTCTGTTCTTATTTTATACTATTTTACTTTAACATAATGTATTCTCAAGGTAAATAATGAAATAAGGTATGCTACATGTTTTTTTCATTGAAAAAAATTTCTTCTAACTGTCCCAAATAAATCCAAAACCGCGGACACACCCTACCACCCCCACTTCCATTTTAACTCAGTACACGGTCAGTCGCCGATATGAAAGTATAGTTCCAATGATACCTGTGATATTACTGGTTAAAAAATACTAGGTACGATATATCGTGATGATTTAACGTGATTTTATGCGTTAGTATTTGTGTGTATGTTTATTGCTCGATTGGGATAGTGAAATGTGTTACGTGTTGTGTTGCGTTTCAATTCTGCCATTTAATTAGTTTGCGTTTGGTTGTTTCACGCGTCAATGTAGTGATAAAAATATGGCGTTTGTTTTAATGTATTTTTAAATATTAAATTTGACAGTAAAGTTACGTGAAGGTAAATGACAAAACTCTGTAACCAATGATATAAAAAGTTTAAAAGAGTGACTATCGAGTTTCTCGCCGGCTCTTCTCGAAGATCCTACTTATTCCGAACCGGTCATTAAAAATATAATAATAATAATTGACGATTCAAAAGTATCTGTAACAGATTGATTTTAATAAATATATTTTGATTTGATTTAAGCATTAATTTAGTATATTTACCTCAACCTTTTTACCTGGGTTTAAGTTACTAAGTAAGTTGACTGGCAGATCAACAGTGTATTTTTTTCGATTTAACAAACTTAATTTACCTATACTTTTTTCTATAGCATTTCAATTCATAACACTATTATGTTTCGGTGATAGGTAGATTATAAACTGACGCACTTTTAATACCTTTTATAATTATAAATAAAGGATTTGATAAGTCGGTAATCATAAGCAAAGTTAATTAGTGTCATATAGAGCTTTTCATATTTCGTTTTGTATCTAATCAAATGTAATTATGTTAGTAAATTAATATGTTGGAGTAAAGAAAAAACAAGACTATCTCCTAATATAATTCGGTTGAGGGCAAGTGCCTTTAAATTGAGTTGTACCATTCCACCCGAATAAATTGCAAGTCAAATAAAAGCTTGTAGAAACGACATATTTTTTTTAAACAAATATTTGGTGCATCGGTTACATTACTTTGATGGACGGTCTGATGTTTGTTTTAATGAACGTCTTTATGTGTTTTATTGCATATATAATCTTATTATTTAATACTTATTTTATAAAAATTGGTTTAAAGTTTCATAACTTTCAATTCGGCGTTAAATTACACATATCACAATTTCGCCGTGCGTCCCTGCTTGGACGATATAGGCTGATGATTATTTTTACATTCTCATTTTTATTCTTTTTGTCATAGAAAAGACAATCAGACCAAACGTTATTGAGTATATCCAAATCAATGCCAAACGTGGAGTCAAAAGTACGTACTATGGAAACTAAAGAACAAATACACATACCTACATAATTTTTGTAAATATTTTATACATAGAAACACCCAGACCATTACAAACAGACATGTTCATGCACACAAATGTTTGTACTACTGAATTTGAACACGGAACGCCTGGAAGGTACTGATATACTTGGTGGTAGACTCGATACTAAGTCGTCTAGCTAGGTACTGTTATCGTCCCGTCACATAAGAGTGCTATGCACTTTTGTGTTTCGGGATGAGGGCACTGTAGCTAGTGAAATTACCGGGTATGAGAGACCTAACACCTGTTGTCTCGGGTGTCGGGCGCAGTGCGGCGTTGATGGAGAACAATAACTGTCTATCAGTTGTTGGTGTCCTTCAATGCTCTGTTATGATCAGGCGTATCACTTACTATCAGGTGAGCGTAATGACCGTCCTGTTCACTTTGTATCATAAAAATAAAATAAAAAATCTAATCCATTTCACCACATGGGTCGCCAAGAATTTTAAAACTTATAAAAAAGTCATTACTTAGATTTCAAATGCATTGGCTTCGCATTTTGTTTGTTCGGTATTGCATAAAGTAAATTATGAACGGTCAATGCGCTCGAGAAATCATTGCATCGACTTTCATCATTATTGTTGGGAAAAGTCGATTCGTCAAGGGAAGTTTTTTAAGTTTTGACATCGTGTTAGACGCATGTCATCATGGAGGTACTTAAGATATTGGTATTATTTGACTATTGCTGCTAGGGCTGAGTTTCCGAATTTTCGAAATTATATGTACGTTATCCGACGCTCTTACGGTGAAGGAAAACATCGTGAGGAAACCTGCGCACGCTTGCGAAGAGATTCAAAGGTTGTGAGTGAAGTCGTAATTTTGACATTATTTATTTCTTGTTACAGGCACATACTGGCACTAAAATAAACAATAAATGCAAGAAACCAAAACGGAGGCAGCCACCCAAAACGGCATAACTCAAAAAATCTGGTTATTCATAACGGACTTTATTTTCTTTATTTAAAGTTTGCCCTTTACGCGGTCGCAATATATGTTTTATTTTACTATTACGTTTACTATTTTGGATAAACAGGTGATCCCGTGGTCAGATATGTGAAGTGAAGTGAATTAAGTGATAAAGTGAATTGGACTTAAGCACAAGCTGACTTCTAAGGAGTGTACTGGTAAGTTTATTTTTAATATTTTTTCAAAATAATTTATTTCAGGTTTAATTCATTTAATTTCTAACAACACACATAAATGTCATTCAAATAACAAAAAAAAGTTTATAATACTATCCCAACAAAATTAAATGAACAAGTACTGAATTAATTTAAAAATATCGCTAAGTATATCTTTTAGAAAACGTGTACTATACCATACAAGATTTTTTAATGATAATCACGATTGAATCTTTTTTACTATGGTGTAGCAATGGTTTATATATCTCGGTTAAGAAGATTTGACGTACTATCTTTACTCACTTTTGCGGTGCCCCGACGTGGTGTCACGTGTGCAATGTACATATACTATTTATAACGCCATATAATGGTGTCTATAATGGTGTAATACCATACCATGTCACTTACAAAATACATACACATACATAGATACATACTTAGACCAATATGATCAGGATAATACCATGTCACTTTCAAAATGTACACAATATACACAGATACACCACATGATCATGATATTTACACACAAATGTTTCTACTTCTCGGGGATCGAACCCTTGGTATAGTAGCTGACGTCTCAACTATTACGCCGAATGGGTCGTCTTAAAACGGGCCAAATGCGAAACTTCAATATGATATTATCGTCAGTAAAACGAATAATTGTAAACGTATGAGATGTCTAAATGTCAACGAGACTTGCAAAGGTTACTTGTAGAGGTGCTAAATGAAATGGACGCATCAACAATTACGTAAACTACAGTCGTTGACGACCCATTTGGTGTTCGGTTGAAACGTCGACACCAAGGGTTCCGGGGTTCGGTCACCAGTACAAACATTTGTGTCTATGAACATGTCTATTGTTGTTGGTCGGGGTGTTTTTTATGTCATTATCGTCATCATCAGCTCATTAAACATCCCCATCGAGGGGCACGAGCCTACCCGTATAGAGTGATTAGTTTTTTTATGTATAATAAGTATATTTATCAGTCGTTCAGTACCCGTAATACAGACTTCACGCTTAATTTAGGGCTAGATGGTGCTGTGTGAATGTCAGTGGATATTTATTTAATATTTAATCATGGACCAGCACGGACCGTAATTTTGTGAATTTATAACTTACTCCCTTTTTAGCCGGCAGCCTACCGAAATGGGGCATGACAGAATCCAAAAAAAATCTGGAACCTTAACCTAACCTTTTTAGCAATGTTTTATCTAAATCTGAAACGCATTTAATGTTCTTCTTCTTCATATCGAGTCGATATGGATTCATAAGTAAAATATGGTAACGCGACCAATATTGGGTCACTTTAATCGCCCTTTCATTTGCCACCCAGAGGTCCCGGGAACCGCACGAAGATGGACAGTTCGGGCAACACAGTAGGTGTTCCATTGTCTCTCTTTAACCTATTGCAGTCCACTGCTGGACATAGGTCTCCCCCATTTTGCGCCAGACATCCCGGTCCACCGCTTTTCTCATCCAGCTTCCACCAGCGACCTTTCGCAAGTCGTCGGTCCATCAGGCCGGAGGGCGTCCTACGCTACGCTTGCCAAGACGCGGTCTTCACTCCAGAACTCGTCTGCTCCAACGGCCATCGGTTCTACGACATACGTGACCAGCCCACTGCCACTTCAACTTGCTGATCCAGCGGGCTATGCCGGTAACTTTAGTTCTCTTACGGATTAAATCATCCATTGTCTGAGAGGTTGTAAATAGTTTCTTTTTATGTTACAAAGTGAACAGGACGGTCAGGACGCCCACCTGATGGTAAGTGATACGCCTGATCATAACAGAGCGGCATTGAAGGAGACCAACAACTGATAGACAGTTATTCTCAATCAAGGCCGCACCGCGTCCGTCACTCGAGACAACAGATGTTAGGTCTCTTATACCCGGTCATTTCACTAGCAACAGTGCCCTCATCCCGAAAAACAAAAGTGAATAACACTCTTATTTGACGTGACGATATCTGGCATCGCGATGGTACCTACCTAGACGACTCAGTATCATGTCTACCACCAAGTAAATAATTGATCTATCATTATCCTTTTAAGGCCATTCCATCTCATTCCTATTTAACCGAATAGATAATGTGACAAGAAGCCGGTTTTGTAACCTTCGCAACAACAATCCAAGGTCGTTTTAACCGGACATTCAACTAATTAAATGTTAACCGATAGGTTTACTTTTACCTTTATAGATAAAAAGGCAAGGTTTGAGACATGTTTCTCTTTTACATTAGTTTTAAATCACTATTTGCTTGTTTGTTATTATAAATAAATATCCACTGACATCCACACAGCGCCATCTAGCCCCAAGTTAAGTGTGAAGCCTGTCAAAAGTATCTGTAACAGATTTATTTGAATAAAGATTTTTTCTTTCTTTCTTTCTTTCTGTAGTATGAGTACTAAACAACGGATAAACATACTTATATACCTACATTTTTTTCTTGATTTATCAAGCTCATCTGATCAATTAATGAACCAGATAAGACCCAAGCGTTGGTGGCTGATTGGTGTAGACTGTTGCCATTCGACCTGGAGGGCGCAGGTTCAATCCCGCCGCATACCAAAATGTTTTAAATTTTTTGAGATTCATATGTATATGAATCCCACGTTCTAACTGTGAAGGAAAACATCGTGAGGAAATTTGCGCACGCCTGCGAAGAGATTCAAAGATTGCGCGTGAAGTCGGTCAATCCGCACTGGGACCGCGTGGACGACTAAGACCTATTCATCCTTTACGGGTATGCTGGTGCCCCTCGGTGGGGACGTATAATGAACTGATGATGATAACTCATGCTTCCTTCATTAAAGGAGCGTCGAAATCACATTGGTACGTGGCGGGATTTGAAACTGCACCTTCCTGATCGGTAGGCAACAGTCCACACCACAGACATCAGAATATACATTAGACTGGACAAGCCGCCAAGTTTATAGGCAGTCCCAGTGTCGCAATTTCTTTTCGGTTCTTACCTGTGAAAAGTTATTATATTTCTTGGTAAATTTACTGATTTATTGCGATGATGGCATGTTACAATTGCACAGGATAGCATTTTGGAAAAAAACGGTAATTTCTTCTAATATTCGTGCGTCTTGACTCGTCTCACAGAGCGTAAACTGGTAGCCAGTGTATGCTCGTTGAGCTTACAGTTGTCGCACTTTAAACGCGGCTTGCCCCATCTCCTGTATTGGGAAATCTGTGGTCCACACCATTGAGCCACCGACGCTTCTATGCGGATTGGTGTGTGTTAACGACTCCCATCGTAAGGTTGTAGCCGGCACCGACGGCTTCACGGGACAAACGAACGCACGGAATCATCCTTCTTTTCAGATGATCAAATGATTCAGCCTGCAATGTCCAATGGAACTGAAACACAAAGTGACATACGAATGGTATACATATGTACAACCCAGTTGGTGTAAGTGGTTAAGATTTTGCTGATGCTGCTTTTACACCAAGGGTTCCGGGTTCGATCCCCGGACATTAAAATAATTTGTGTGCATGCATGTCTGTTTGTATTGGTCTAGGTGTTTCTATGTAGTATGTTTTAATGTATAATATGTACGTATTTACAAAAAATATATAAGTATGTTTCTCCGTTTAGTATCCATTACAGGCTAATGCTTAGTTTGAGGCTAGATGGCACTGAGTGAATGTCAGTGGGTATTTATTTAATATATACTCGTACCCTGTGTTCAGATTTTTATTAGCTGTTTAAACAGAAGGGTTATTTGTAGTGTTATTAGTCTACGGATAGAGAATTGGTTGACTTACGTAATCTTTAATACCATATTGAATGAGTCGAGTCAATCCTTTTGTGTTGCTATTATAATGAATTACCTAACGGTTATATAACAGTTTTGAAACCATATATGGAGGTCATGCGTGTAATACTTACATAGTAACTTATATGTGATAACTTTAATAACTAACCTTTTATCTTTCAATTCAATTTGAAATTCAAAATATCTTTATTCAAATAAATATTTCAAAGATACTTTTAAATTGTCAAATATTAAATGTTTTGAAATTATATGTATATGAATCCCACGTTCTAACTTTGAAGGAAAACATTGTGAGGAAACCTACGCACTCCTGCGAGGAGATTCAAAAGTTCTGCGTGAAGTCGTCCAACCCGCACAGGGCCCGCGTGGGCGACTAAGGCCTATACACCCTATACGGGTAGGCTCGTGCCCCTCGGTGGAGACGTATAATGAACTGATGATTATTATATTTTTATGACTCTACCACCGGTTCAGAATAAGTAAGATCTTCGAGAAGAGCTGGCAAGAAACTTAATAGTCAGTCTTTTAAACTTTTTATATATGATTGGTTAAAGAGTCTTGTCATATACAATAAATAAATAAAATATATACATATAAGTATGTTTATCAGTTGTTTAGTACCCTAACTACAAGATACTCGCTTAATATGGGGCTTGATGGCAATGTGTGAGTTTACAAAAACAGTTGAATGAAGGAATACCGTAATATGAAGTTAATCAGCACAATGGGGACACTGGTCTTGCCGTTCACTAAATGACATAAAAATTATATATGACAAAAAACTACAACCATATAAACATACGCAGAAAAGCCAGTGTCCCTTAAAATCATTCAAATTCCTCATTATTAATTCATCACGAACAATTCCTCGGAATAAATATCGAAAATTGCAGCAAAAAAGTGAAATGTTGTAACTCACTGTTTAAAGCATTTTGGACTTTATTTTCAACTTTCTAGGGGTGTATCAGAGAATTAATAAAGCCTCAGCGGTTATAGGTTTTTGTGCGTAAAGGTATTTGTGGTAATTCATAGGACCTTGCATTGTCTGGTTTTAGTGATGGGAAAATGCGGCGGTGAATGTTTTCGATAAATACTCAAAAAGGTTTAAAACCTTTTCTTTTCTATATTTTTTTGAATGAACTTTTCGTTTATGGCCTTCACTTTTTCATCAGTGAAGTGAAAAGCGTAGAAGGCTCTCAGCCTAACAGCAACTACTGCAATCAAATTCTTGTATCCTCTCACGTGTTTTAAAGTTATATTGTGACATTGACACAAAATTTCCAAAAAAAAATCATAAACACAGTTTAAAAAAGCTTTGTTTTCCAACTGAATATCGTATGATCTCATTGGAATGTACGCAGCGAAATATTTATTTTGATAGATAGATAGATAATTCATTTATTTGCATCACAAAAACACACACATCACATTTAAACCGACAAGTATATTGTGTTTGGACAATTAACAAGAATTTAATTTAACAAAAACGATACAATACAAAATAATTTATCCGGCATATTATTTATTGTGCGTCACAGTGATACAAAAAGGCCAAACCTCAGCATTGGGTTCACCGACAGCAAACCACTGATTTTCGAATTTTATTCAATTTACTCAGAAATATTGAAAATCAAAAACTAAGATTTTCCAAGTAAACCTTAAGAACTTCCGAACACTACACTAAGGTAATTATAGAATTTGAAAATAACTGTTTTTTCCAATTTTTCAACGCTAGGTGGAACTCCACCATCAAAACAATCCCGAACAATTCATCAGAACTATTCCCTTTATAAACGTGTTAGGTAATGCAGAATGGGACTATTTCTTAATCTGAACTTGAAGGGTCAAGCTAGCCGATCATATAGGTTCCCATTTATCGATGCTGCGGATCGCTTTTTTAACACATTTAAAACTATCGATATAACAACATTGGCTTGCCACATCACTAAAACAAGTATACATGCTCAGAATAGTGATACAACCTCGATGCAGTGATATGGCGGCTGTTTCCTATTATTGTTTCATTTCGAATACTTCACAGAATACGTATTCCAAGAGAATATTGATGAATACAAAAAGGCTGTGTTATTTATTTTGTTTACATTTATACATTCCAGGGGGGTTATCATTATCATCAACTCATTAAACGTCCCCACCGAGGGGGATTAGGCCTTAGTCACGCGACGACTTCACACACAACCTTAGAATCACTTCGCAGGCGTGCATGAAGGTTTCCTCACGATGTTTTCCTTCACCGTGAGAGCGTCGGATAACGTACATATATTTTCGAAATTTCGAAAACACATTGGTACGTGTCGGGATTTGAACCTCAGCCCTCCCAGTAGGAAGGCGACAGTCCACACCATTCAGCCACCGACGCTTACATATTCAACTTAAATTAATATCTAATGAGATATCGCAGGACATTATCGTGACAGTGTTTTAAGAGATTATGGTAACCTCCCAGCTCTTAGATGTGTAAATAGTTTAAAGGCTTTATGGTAAGCTCGTTTGGTTTTCTATCATGCAAGTTCTTTTTTTTATCCCATTAAACGCCGCAGATCCAGACATAAAATAATATCTAATGTGTCTGATTCCATAAAGCGTCATTGACGGTCAAAGGATACAGGACGTTCAAGACGCTCACCTGATGGTAAGTTATACGCCTGACCATGACAGGACGCCATTGAAGGAGACCAACTGATAGACAGTTATTATTCTCCGCCAATGCCGCAGTGCGCCCGACACCCGAGACAACAGAAGTTAGGTCTCTTATACCCGGTAACTTTACTAATACTCCTGTTTCACGGACGATATCTTGCACTGCGGTGGTACCTACCTAAACGACTAGTGCGGGTCTAACCTTGTTCTATCGCAAAGGTCGGTCAATGGATGGTTAAACGTATACTATCTTAATATTAATGGATGGCAGTGTTTATTAGATTATAATTTTTATAATGGCCATAAGAGTTGTGTTTCCTTTTACCTTTACGACCCGTGTGATGTAATGGTTTAAATGTCTGCACAATTGTCTACACCAATGGTTCCGGACTCGATTCCCGGCAGCACAAACATTTGCATGAACATTATCCCAGTGATTATTCTACGAGGAATCACTCAAAATTGTAAAATATATATTTTTTTTACATATGGGGGAGACCTATGTCCAGCAGTGACTGAGATAGGTTGAAAAGGATATATTTTTTACAACGACACACACCGGCACCGTCAAAATTATGAACAAAATATTTATTTCATGGCTAAATATTTATTTTAAATTTTAGTTTGAAATCGCTATTTTTTGATTTTTTTTTACTAGCTGCTGTGCCCTTATCCCGAAACTTATAGAAAGAAAGAAAAGGAAGAAAAACAACTTGTATACTTGGGACGATATCAAGTACTGCGATGTTACCTACCTAAACGACTCAGTACCGAGTCTACCACCTAGACTTTAGGATAAAACACTCTATTATCATGTATTGTACTCGTAATATCAAATTGAACACTTGCAACTGAGTAAAAGTGTACAAGGACGTACGACGCGCGGTCGACGACCGCTTCGCACGATCTTTTGTACTGACTCGTTCATATTCTCAGTACGCCGTACTTTAACTAAAAATCTAACTGACAAACACACCTTTTAAGTTCTCTCTTTCTCTGTTTTTATGTTACAAAGTGTACAGGACGGACAGGTCATGGTACAAACATGCCTTAATAATAGGCCTACATCATCATCATTAGCCTATAATGGCCCACTTTTTTATGTTACAAAGTTAACAGGACGGTTAGGGAGCTCACCTGATGGTCAGTGATACGCCTGACCATAACATAGCGGCATTGAAGGAGACCAAATGTGATAAATTATCCTCCATCAATGTCGCACTGCGCCCGTCACCCGAGACAACAGATGTTAGTTCTCTTATACCCGGTAATTTCACCACTTCCACTTCAGCACACATGTCTTCCTTGACAATGCGATAGACGTAAACGATTATTATCCTAATATTGTTGGGACCATCTCATCATCCAGACCAGATCATTATCATCTTCCTTTTCGGAAAATCAGGTGATGTAGCCTGTAATGTCCAACACAAACTAAGAAATCGCACTAAGTGACGTTTCCATTTAAGAGCGTGGCTCAATGGTGTGGAATCTTGCCTTCTGACCGGGAGGGCGTAGGTTCCAATCCCGCCATGTACCAATACGTCTCTAATTTTTTAAATTATATGTACGTTATCCGACGCACTCACGGTGAAGGAACATCGTGAGGAAACCTGCGCACGCTTGCGAAGAGATTCAAAGGTTGTGCGTAAAGTCAGCCAATTCGCACTGTGCTCGCGTGGACGACTAAGGCCTTTAAACCTTATATGGGTAGGTTCGTGCCCCTCGGTGGGGACATAAAATGAGCTGATGATGATGACATTTCTCCTCGGGATTCGAACCCACGATCTCCGGATTACGCAGCCGAACCACTAGACCACGAAGGCATTTTCATCTGGTCTTACATTTGATTCAAAATAAATATCCACTGACACTCACACAGCGCCATCTAGCCCCATATTCAGCGAGAAGCTTGTAGTTAGGGTGCTTATCATCTAATAAACAAACTTATATACTGTTTTTGTAAATACACACATATTATACATAGAAACACCCAGACCATTACAAACAGACATGTTCATGCACACAGCTGAAAAACAGCGATGCTCGGGATTGTTCTCGTTTGCAAACTCAGCTGAGCTCCTTTGTCTCATAGTACTTGTTTTTATATTTTTGAATATATATTTGCAAAATGTTAAAAAGAAACAGTTAATAAATTCTCAAATGTTTGAAAATGAGAATAGAATGATTATTTTCTTATTGAGATTTTATTATGGGAACTTTGATTTTTAATAAATACTTAATACGTTTTATAGACAAATATATTGTGAAAGCACAAAAATTTTTGAAAGGAGTGACTGCTGAGTTTCTTGCTGGATTCTTCTCAGTGGACAACAACAGTCCGAACCAGTGGTAGAATCAGATTTGACATTCATAAGTGTTCTCTATGGACCCAAATTGAATCAACATACTTTCATTTCATTCCTCGGGATCGAACCCAAAACCCTTGTAGTCGTCGACGTCTCAACCATTACACATGGGTCGTCTCTTTTCATTGGAAAACAAAGCCTAGCCCCACAAAACTGGGTCCATAATTGGAAACCGAGTCACGTGTGCAACGCAATAGTTACGTGCCGAGGTTACTATGACTTGAAACAGTTAAGTCTTACGATTTTATTCAATAAGTGTTGGCCAAGGAAAAGTAGAACCCATAGTATACATAACAAATAATTCGTTCCACCGAAAAAAAAATACCAAGCTGTAAGTTAGAGCGTCGGTGGCTCAATGGTGTGGACTGTCGCCTTCCTACCAGGAGAGCTGAGTTTCAAATCATGCCACGTACCAATGTGTTTTCGTTTTTCGAAAATATATGTACGTTATCCGACGCTCTTACGGTGAAGGAAAACATCGTGAGGTAACCTTCATGCACGCCTGCGAAGAAATTCGAAGGTTGTGTGTGAAGTCGTCCAATCCGCACTGGGCCCGCGTGGACGACTAATGCCTAATCACCCTATACGGTTAGGCTCGTGCCCCTTGGTGGTGACGTTTAATGAGCTGATGATGATGATGCCTTAAATGAACGATGAAACATTAATCAAAAAATGTCCGAGCCGCTTCACACATACGTTGACTTATTGTTATATTTATGACAAAATTATTATTATATAAGGGTAAAAATCAAAAGCACGAACGTACTAGGAGCGACTAGGTTATGAATAAAAATTCTACCCAAATGACGCGATGAGCAGACTTTTGCCGTGGACACTTTTTGAGTGAGATTGTGTACTTAGTTACCTCATACATAGTTTCGACGACCCATTTGGTGTTGCGGTCGACAGCAACACCAAGGGTCCGGGTTCGATCCCCGGCCAGTACACACATTTGTGTGTATGAACATGTCTGATTGTAATGGTGTGGGTGTATAATATGTATGTATTTACAAAAAAAAAGTATAGTATGTTTATCCGTTGTATCCATAATACAGCCTTAACTTGGGGCTAGATGGCGCTCTACGAATGTCAGTGGATATTCATTTATTTTATTTATAGTTTATCTTAGGTCCATTCGTAGCACCTACTGATTAATAGTCAACGCGGATATACTGTCCGCCGCAAAGTACAGATAATTCCTTCGATCGTACTGCGCATGCGGCATCACTGGCAATCAGTGGAATCGAACCTGACACGCTTCGCTGGTCACTTTCACTACTGCACATGGTGTGTGCAATATGTCCCATTTGTTTGGATTGCATTTGTGCATTAATGAAAGGTCCGGGGACTTAGTGCTTTGGGCATTCTCTACCAGCAAAGATGGAGTTTGAAAACGAGTTCTGGAGTGGAGACCGCGATTTGTCAAGACCTAGCTCAAATTCTCAGTCCTTCGGTACGGAAATCCTACGCTTGTCAAGACGCGGTCTCCTCTCCAGATCTCGTCTGCTCCAATGGATATTCTGTGACTGAAATTACATATTAAAGAAATAAATAAAAATAAAATAAAAATCCACTAACATTCACACAGGGAACACATCTAGCCCCAAGTTAAGCGTGAAGCCTGTATTATAGGTACTAAACAACGGATAAACTTACTTATATACATTTTTTTTTGTAAATACATACATAGAAAACACCCAGAATATTACAAACAGACATGTTCATCCACACAAATGTTTGTACTGCCCGGGTATCGAACCCGGAACTATTGGTGATGCAGTCGACGTCTCAACCGCAACACCAAATGGGTTGTCGAATGAAAATATTATTTCGTTTATTATTATTTCAAAAGAACCTTTCCGCCCCATCGGCCATCGGTTCTACGCACTATGTGCCCTGCCCACTGCCACTTCAGCTTGCTAATCCCGTGGGTTATGTCGGTCACTCTAGTTTTCCTTATCTCCTGACAACACAATGATATACCAAAAGTTGGATCATACTCTAAATTTGACGACCAATTTGGTGTAATAGTTGAGACATCGGCTACTACACCAAGGGTTTCGGGTTCGATCTCCAGCCAGTACAAACATTTGTGTGCATAAACATATCTGTTTGTACTGGTCTGGGTGTTTTCTATGTATAATATGTAGGGATTTACAATAAAAAGTATTAAGTATGTTTATCCGTTGTTTAGTCACCATATTACAGGCTTATGCTTAGTTTGGGGCTAGATGGCGCTATGTGAACGCTTATAGATATTTATTTATAAATAGGTTACACAAATCAAGGCCACTTTCCTCAGTGCACAAGGTCTATGTCGCTTGCCACACGCTTTAGCCTACATTACCAAAAAAGGTCGTAATAGGCTACCATGTAAGCAAGTCCATTTGCATAAGTTTACTTGAATACAGTTAACTGACCCAAATATAGCGACAATAACATCGTCCTTTTGGCTCAGGTTGCTCAGTGCTATGGACAGGACTATGTTATTTTTTTATGTCATAAGTGTGCAGGTTAGTCAGGACGTTCACCTGATGGAGAGTGATAACCTTACCATGACAGAGCAGCATTGAAGGAGACCAACAACTGATAGACAGTTATTATCCTCCATCAATGCTGCACTGCGCCCGTCACCCGAGACAACAGATGTTAGCTCTCTTATACCCAGTAATTTCACTAGCTACAGTGCCCTCATACCGAAACACAAAAGTGCATAACACTCCTGTTTCACAGGACGATATCTGGTACTGCGGTGGTACCTACCTAGACGACTCGGTACCGAGTCTACCATCTAGTAAAATAAATAAATAATAAATATGAACTGACATTCACACAGCGCCATCTAGCTCCAAGCATAAAGCTTGTAGTATGGGTAATACGGACAAGTATACATATATACAACGGATAAATATACATATATACTTTTTTGTAAATACACATATTATACATAGAAACACCCAGACCAATATAAACAGACATGTTAATGTACAAAAATATCAATACTGGCCGGGGATCTGTCCCGGAACCTTTTTTGGTAGTCGACGTCTAAACTAACCAACCCACGTCATAGATGGCGCTGTGTAAAACATAACATAACCATATGAAATTAAATGGGATACATACAAGCACCCAATTAACATTAATTGCAACCAATAATACCTTACGTTAGTCACGATTTAGAAGGGTACCTTCACTTTATGGATTGATTAATATACTATTATTATTTCCTACGTGATTGAGCGTCGGTGGCTCAGTGGTGTGGACTGTCGCCTTCCTACCGGGAGGGCTGAGGTTCAAATCCCGACACGTACCAATGTAATTTCGAATTTTCAAAAAATATATGTTCGTTATCCGACGCTCTTACGGTGAAGGAAAACATCGTGAGGAGACCTTCATGCACGCCTGAAGAAGATTCGAAGGTTGTGTGTGAAGTCGTCCAATCCGCACTGGGCCCGCGTGGACGACTAAGGCCTAATCACCCTATACGGGTAGGTTCGTGCCCCTCGGTGGGGACGTTTAATGAGCTGATGATGATGATGATGATGACGTGATTCAGAGGTCTAAGCATTGTATTCGTAAATCGCTGTATGGTTCGGTAGTCGAGGGTTCAAATCCAAAGAGAGGATCCGATTTGGTTTACACATTTTGATATCTATTTTTTACAATTTTTGTTGATGTTTTTTTTTGTTTTATATGTATGTTTGTGTACCAAATAAAATATATCCTTTCTTTCTAAATAAAAAACGTTTATGCGTTGTTTAGTAGCCATATCACAGGCTTGTGCTTAGTTTGGGGCTAGATGGAATATCAGTGAATATTTATATTCATATATCGGAGAAGATTTATAGCTAAGATGTTGTCGAGGACGAATGTTGTAATATGACCTCGATTTATCGTTGACAGAGACACGTTGAGTTGTGGCGACATACTAAGATCAAACATCATAGTATTACTTATGTACCTACCTATAATGCTTTTTATTACAAAAAAATATTATTATTATAATTTATGTAGCAGAACCTCGGACCTTTGGAGCAGACGAGTACTGGAGTGGAGACCGCGTCTCGGCAAGCGTAGCGTAGGACGCCGTAAGCCCGATGGACCGACGACTTGCGAAAGGTCGCTGGTGGAGGCTGGATGAGAAAAGCGGAGGACCGGGATATCTGGCGCAAAATGGGAAAGGCCTATGTCCAGCAGTGGACTGCGAAAGGTTGAATAGATTACAAAAAAATATATCCGCACTGGGCCCGCGTAGACGAGTATGGCGTAGGAGATGAGCTGATGATGCTGATCACTAATTGACAAATGAAAATGCAAAATCGGACATTTAAATAACAACAGATATATACCTTAAACTTTAAACCTTAAAAAATATATTTATTTATTTATGTATGGTACACAAACAGGATACAGTCTTTACATGAAACACATTAAAATAAAACAGTTGACTGGACAGGACTGTAGCCCAGAGACGGTGTACACAGCGCGATTTCAGGACTTTTTAAAAAATATAATAGAATAAAATATAAGACGAATATATTGATTAAATGTATATAAACAATAAAATATAGAAAACCAAATGCATTACGTGACCAATTATGGTAAACGAATTAAGGGCACGATTTAGATTCATAATAAAAATTAAATTACAAAACCATCCAAACAGTAACAACTCAATTAAAACAGCCGGAATGTAAGTAACAATTAGAGAAGCTGTTTGGTAATCGGTGATAATTGACTTGTACGTTTCCATTATCACACGGCACGTCAAAATAAATAAATATAAATATCCACTCATATTCACACAGCGCCATCTAGCCCCATAATGGAGAAGCTTGTAGTTAGAGTACTAAACAACTGATAAACATACTTATTTTTTTATAAATACATACATGTTCAGACATGTTTATGCACACAAATGTTTGTAATGCCCGGGGATAGAACCCAGAACCCTTGGTGTAGTAGCCGACATCTCAACCCTTACACTAGATGGGTCTTCAAAGTTTAAAGCCTATACACCTTTTACGGGTAGGCTCGTGGCCCTCAGTGGAGTTGTCTAATCAGCTGATGATGATAATACTTTTTCTTTCATGTCCCTAAATACCGCTCACTGCACTCATGGTTCATTTTCAACATAGGCTTCAATTAAAATAGTAGAGAAAGCCCATAGGCCTTTCGTTCGCTACTGTTCATTATTAAAGTGCATGAAATTTCAATTTTACTATGTGGTAGACTCGATACTGAGTCGTTTAGGTAGGTACCACCGCAGTGCCAGATATCGGCACGTGAAACAGGAGTGCTATGCTCTTTTGTGTTTCAGGATGAGGGCACTGTAACTAGTGAAATTACCGGGTATAAGAGACCTAACATCTGTTGTCTCTGGTGTAGGGCGCAGTGCAGCATTGACGGAGAATAATAACTGTCTATCAGTTGTTGGTCTTCTTCAATGCCGCTCTATCATGGTCAGGCGTATCACTTACCATCAGGTGAGCGTCTTGACCGACCTATACACCCAGTAAACTTTTAAATAAAAAAAATGTTGGCCTAAATGTGGTCTCCGCTCCAGTTTAAACTTATCGACTCAACAATGGAAACAAGTCGTAAAGTTACAAAACTTAACCGAGATTGTCACAAAACCTGTTGGGCCCTGAATGTTTGTTGCAAGTTAGTTGTCATTGTTGCCAAATTTAATCTATTACATATAAATACAATTGTAGTGGCTATTTGTAATATTCAAATAACCAATTAATACATACAGCAAAATAACACTTTAAATTTTGTGTCTATCTGTTTGTTCCGGGTTAAATCTGAAACGGCTGGAAGGATTTGGACAGGACTTTTTTTGGCAGGGAGCTAATGTAACAAGAAAAACTAAGGCCACTTTTTTTAGAAAAACTTTTATTTTATGAACATAAAGTAATGTTGTACTGCGCGGCGCGTATCTCAATTGCGCGAGCTGCGCTAGGGACATTTCACACAGAATTTAATTTAAAAGTTTATTTTTAATGTTATAAGTGTACAGGACGATCTGGACGCTCACCTGATGGTAAGTGATACGCCAGACCATGTCAGAGCGGCACTGAAGGAGACCAACAACTGATAGACAGTTATTATCCTCCATCAACGCCGCACTGCGCCCGTCACCCGAGACAACTGATGTTAGGTCTCTTATACCCGGTAATTTCACTAGCTACAGTGCCCTCACCACGAAACACAAAAGTGCATAACACGGGATGATATCTGGCACTGCGGTGGTACCTACCTAGACGACTCAGTATCGAGTCTACCACCTAGTAACTATGAACATCGATGTAACAACTTCCGAGAAAATAAATAATGCATCCTTGAAACTAACAATCTATGAGATATTATAACAATATATGATGACCTGGTGACCTTGATGATATGTGTTTAGCCCATTTAACAGATCGGGATATTCTTTGGTCTCTGGTATAGCAAATGCAATGGACGACGGTGTTATTTACTATCAGATCAGCCATCTGCTCGTATTCCCGCTAGCTCAAAATTAAAAAAAATGTTAATAAATAGATGAATTCGTCGGTCGCTAGATCGTCAGTGGCTCAATGGTGTGGACTGTTGCCTTCTTTAGGCGCAGGTTCAAATCCCGCGACGCAACAATATGTTATCGAATTTTCGAAATTATATGTACGTTTATCCGGTGAAGGAAAGCATTGTGAGGAAACCTGCCTACGGATTAAAGGTTGTGCGTGAAGTCGACCAATCCTCACTGGGCCCGCGTGGACGACTAAGGTCTATACACCTGCGTACGGGTAGGCTCGTGCCCCTCGGTGGGGACGTTTAAAAATATGATGCTGAACCCTAGAATCCTTTTATAATATTAGCCTCCTAGTTCGAGAAATAAACGTTTTTTTTTGGCTTGTTGCAGGTCACAGTTTCACAATGAAGAGAAAACATCGATGGGTGGGGCTCAGTATATTGTGTGAGTATATAATATGTATTTGGTCCATGCAGATTGGGTACAACAGTCCTGCGCTCATTACATCCACCCTTGGATACGCACTGTCTCCAACCCGACTGCAAAACTCTTCATTATCGTAGAGTACCCCTAAGTTCAGCAGTGAACGAAAAATTAATACACACACACGCACAAACACGCACACGCATGCACGCGCGCGCACACACATACACGCACGTTCGCACGCAAACATGCACGCACGTACGCACACGCACACGTACATGCACACGCACACGTACATGCACACGCACACACGAAATAACTATGGGGACGAAGGCTTAATGCGGATTCATCATCATCATTACAGCCTATTTATGTTCACTGCTGAACGAAGGCCTCCCCTAATGATTTCCACGCGGACCGATCCCTTGCAGTTGACATCCATCTGCTACCCGCCACATTAACATGGTTGGGGGTCGGCCTACTCTTCGCTTTCCGTTACGTGGACGCCACTCGAGAACCTTTCGGCCCCATCGGCCATCGGTTCTACGCACTATGTGCCCTGCCCACTGCCACTTCAACTTGCTAATCCTCTGGGCTATGTCGGTCACCCTAGTTCTCCTACGGATATCATCGTTTCGGATTTTATCGCGTAGGGAGACACCTAACATAGCCCTCTCCATAGCACGCTGAGCAACCTTGAGTCTATTCAAGAGGCCCTTAGTGAGCGACCACGTTTCGCTTCCGTATGTCATAACTGGCAACACACACTGGTCAAAGACCTTCGTCTTGAGACACTGAAGTATTTTGGACGAAAAGATCTGCCTTAACTTCCCGAACGCTGCCCATCCTAATTGGATTCGACGAGAAAGTGTTCTCGAAGTTGGACCTACCCATTTGCATAATGCGGATTGGTGGATGTTGACGACTACTATCCTAAGATTACAGCACGGGATCATCTTTCTTTTAAGACACTGAACATTGGTAGCTCATTGGCGTGAACTGTTGCTATACATTCTGGAGGGCGCAGGTTCGAAACCCTGCCACCCATCTCGAATTTTTGAAATTATGTGTACATTAATCTGACGCTCGATAGATAGGCCCACTTCACGCACAACCTTTGAATATCTTCGTAGGCAGGTTTCCTCACGATGATTTCCTTCACAGCAAGAGCGTCGAATAACGTACATGAAATTTCAAGAATTCGAAAACACATTGGTACGTGGCGCGATTTGAACCTGCGCCCTCCAGATCGGAAGGCAATAGTCTACGCCAATGTGCCACCGACGCTCTTAGTTAAGTACTTACGAAACGAAATTTAAACATTAACTATAAAAATGGGTATAAATGCAGAAAGATATCTTTACTTAAATTTGGACCAGGCATGGAACTCATAAATGTCTCACCATTTCGACATCAAGGTCGGCAGACTTAAATACCAAATCTAGACACAGACTAGTATTTTGGTTGCGTAGGATTTTAGCGTCTTCCATATTACCTTATAAATGTCAAGGTTCTTTGAAAAGCGGTAACATAAATAACTTGTGTGTTAGTTTAAAATATGCTATGAGGAAGTCGTTGAAATTTACCATTTTGGGTTTATGGGTCGTTTTGACTTTTGAGGGGCTCAGCAGTGGTGTGCACTCCACATAAGCAAATCATCATCACTAGCCCAGTAAACGTCCCCACCGAGGGAGCCCAGTGCGGATTGGCCGACTCCACGTACAGCCTTTGAATCTCTTCACAGGCGTGAGCAGGTTTCCTAGCGATGTTTTGCTTCACCGTCAAAGCGTCGGATAACGTACATATAATTTCTTTAATTCGAAAACATTGATACGTGGCGGGATTTGAACCTGCATTCTCCCAGTAGGAAGGCAACAGTCCACACCATTGAGCCACTGACGCTCATAAATATGCAAATAAGCAGTGCATACCCGGTGCATCCAGACAACCCGGCAAATCGATAACATATTCAATGATTTCCACTTATTCGCCCATTTTCCTCAACAGATTAGAAACTATAGGCGATCTGCTGTCACCAACAGCACTCAATTTGACAAAAAATGATTTTTTTTTATTGTTTTTGCGATTAGTATCACTCTGCATTCCTTACTTATAAATCTCTGTGCTTGTGTTCAGTTCCTTAACCTGTAACACACTATGAAAATGTCTATACTTATTGCACGACTCGATAAAAATATAGTTTGTGTTTTAAATATATATTACTAAAATAAAACTGCTGAAAACAACTGAGAAAACTAATAAATTAACTTTGTGCGAGTGTTTGTACTGCCTGGGGGTCGTACCAACTATAACACCAAATGGGTCGTCAAAAAATGTGTGTGCATGAACATGTTTCTATGAATATGTGTGTATTTACAAAAAAGGTTGTATGTTATCCCGTTGTTTAGTACCCATAATAAAGGATGCTTAGTTTGGGATGCCGCTGTATATTTAATTAAATAAAATTCAAAGAATATTGACTATTCATCATCGTCAGCTCATTAAACGTCCCCACCGAGGGGCACGAGCCTACCCGTATAGGGTGATTAGGCCTTAGTCGTCCACGCGGGCCCAGTGCGGATTGGACGACTTCACACACAACCTTCGAATCTCTTCGCAGGCGTGCA
>PQWD01013323.1:0-58891 GCA_019425675.1 Leucinodes orbonalis | reverse complement strand
TCAGCTCATTAAACGTCCCCACCGAGGTCACGAGCAACGTAAAGGACATACTAGGCCTTATTAGTCCAGTGTATATCATCCAATTCACGTACAACTTTTGAATCTCTTGGCACCTTCGCAGGCGTGCGCAATTTCACCGTTACCGTAAGCGTCAGACAAAGAAGGTACATATACTTTAAAAAAATCGCAAAGACATTGGTACTCGGCGGAATTTGCACCCTCAAGATCTGAAGTTCACCACCACTGAGCCACCAACGGATAATTTTTTTTTTTCTGTAAATATATATCTACATGTCGTTTGTTGTGTCGTCGTGTTTAGCGTCGGTGGCTCAATAGTGGGGACTGTCGCCTTCCTACCGGCTGAGGTTCAAATCCCGACACGTACTAATGTGTTTTCGATTTTCGAAAAGATATGTACGTTATCTGACGCTCTTACGGTGAAGGAAAACATCGTGAGGAAACCTCATGCACGCCTGCGAAGAGATTCGAAGGTTGTGTGTGAAGTCGTCCAAACCGCACTGGGCCCCGTGGACGACTAAGGCCTAATCACCCTATACGGGTAGGCTCGTGCCCCTCAGTGGGGACGTTTAATGAGCTGATGATGATGATATCTACATGTTATATTATACATAAAAACACCAATACAAACTGAAATGTTCATGCACACAAATGTTTGTAGGTACTACCCAAGGATAGAACCCGAAACCCTTGGTGTAAAAAACTTGCTAAATTGTGCAAATTAATTCATTAGAATTTCTGTTCGTCTGGCACAACGAGTTTTTTGTCTCAGGGAAATTACTTAGTATGACGAATGCAACCTAAATGGGCAGTGGGCTGGTCACGTACATCGCAGGGCCGATGGACGCTGGAACAGACTGATTCTGAAGTGTTGAACACGCCTTGGCAATCGTTGTTCGACGATTTGCGGAAGGTCGCTAAAAATCGGATGACCAAGAATTTTGCTGCAGACCTCTGTTCAATATTGTTTAAAGCGGGCGACTTGCCTATTGCACAGTGAAAGACATCCGCGACCAACAGACGTAATCAGGTAGTAAAAGTTGCAGAGGTTTTGACCCTTGTAACATCTGATATTGTAGTAAATAAGCCTGTAAATTTTGTGGCTCCATAAAGGGCGAATAAAATTTCAAAATTGTGATTGTAGACCACTTTTCTAGGCAGATCGTACTTTCCTTATATTTTATCTCAGTTTTTTAGTTGCCCGTTGAACATGAAATATTTTAACTGACTGGTAGAAAGTGAAAAAAATATTATAATATATTGCTGGTTGAATGTGGAAGTACCTACCCAGTGATCTTAACCTCAGCTACAAACATTATTACGCCNCCAGAAATCCATGAAAAGTTTACATTTAATGTTTACTCTAATTGGGAAGAGCTTGTTTCCCCTTTTATGAGGGTATTTTTAGCAGTTGAGTTTGCCAATTATAATTATTAATAATAAAATAATGAGTTTCTAACTACGCAGGTTTGCCGAAATATTTGTTTAGTTAAATTTAACAACGATTTACCGTTCCCATCCGTTAATTATTTTTCTTCTATTTATTGCTTTTCTGGTTAACATTATACCCTCATGCATGTAATGTCGTGTTTGGTCACTATACACGGTATTTGCGCGTGGACCGACAGGATTTGTTGGGGGTTTGAAAGGGTCTTGTGCTACTTTCGCCCCAGTAGGCGCAATGTCTTAAATTCGACGTTAGATGAGATGTCATTTTTTTACTATTTTATACCCAAATTCCTGCCTTTAAATCGTCACTAAAACTATTTATTTGTTGTTGCAATACTCCAAGATGGATTGTCCTTGTATTCTGTAATGAATTTTTATTCTAAATAAATGTTTGCTTGATATGATTAAGTCTGTGTAAATTTTATAACAAGTGGCAATTTCTTAATTAATAACGAAAAAATAAGAGCCATTTGAAATTTAGAAAGAAGTCCTGTTCGTCCATGCGCTAAACAACCTGGATATAAAATTAATGTAAAATAAAATATTTTAATAATAATCATCGGATTCCGTTTATGAACCAAATAATTCGGAATAAAAATAAAATAAAAGTAACTGCTGTCATCTTAGATAAACAATAAACTAACTTGATGCACAATCACGAAGAAATGTCAACCAAAAAATTTAGCAAGCGACGTGAATATAAATGAAAATTCTACCGAATCGCGACGCGATAGGCAGAATTTAACCGCGGACATTTTTTAAATGAGATCGTGCATCCTGTTAGTATATTGCTTATCTAAGGCTATCGTAAAAAGTTTTCATATGAAATTTGATATACAACTGGACATAGTTTCGCAAACTAGAACCAACCCACAACTTGGTCAAAAATGAGTTACACACACACAGTTGACATCCCTGTTATGTATATTCACGTCCTCAAAGAATTCATGGCCCTACACACACTCTTTGTAATAAATATAATGCCTTGGGTACCAACCCCCAATAACTAAATTATTCAAAAGCAAACGAAACCATACAGCACAGTTCCAAATAATCTGCAGTTTCGATATGTAAAATGGAACCATGATGAATGGTTCTTATTAATCTTCAGTAATTCTGTTACGCAAACAAGAAACAACCCGCTTAGTTCCTGTTATCTCAAAGGTTTTTTACATTTGGTCAGAATACAATATATGTTATTGATATACAATTAAGTGCCTTAATTATAATGATTGATTCTGATTTGACAAGCAACACGATACAATACAATCATGTACGCAAACAAAAGGAACGGCATTGGGAACTAAAATCAGGTTACAAATATTATTTTGATCAAAACGCGTAGTTTACTCAAATAACAACTCAACAAATAAAGCAAAAAAAATAAAATAAAGGTTTGAAGCAAATATTATTTAACAATGATGTTTTAGCGTAATTATATTTTATGTGTCTTCGTTTCACTTCAGAAGTCAATACTTTGCACAATGTTAAATGCATGCTAAGCCTTTGTTTTGTACTTAATGCAGACTTTTGAAAATCTCTTTATGTAAACGCACTTTCGTTATTCAAATGTTTTGTGTGAACTTAGATCAACAATAAACTAATTTTGTTTCTCTAAGGGTGCAAAGTTATTATAAGGAACCTAGACACTAGAAGTAGCACTGTTTGAACTGACAATTCACAGAAGAAATTTAATCAATGTCGAACCTTTGAGAGGATTCCTTAAGATCGTAGATTTATTGTAACTATGTTCTATCTATAATAATATTATGGTTATTTTATTATCTTTGAAATAATTTTGTCTTTGTTTCAGAATATAAAACGTGCGACATACTAATGTGAGCGTAAGTGACAGTGAATAAACGAAGTGCAGTGAGTTATGATATCAAAGTGCAGTAAGAATTTCTCTTTCAATGAGGCGGCCACGTTTGAGGACAACGTGCAAATCAAACGCTGTGCAGTGAAAATCGTACAATGTTCGCAACAAATATTTGGATTTTCCTGCTAGGATTGATAGCTATCGGTAAGTTCATTTCTCCAATATATATTGTTAGTGTGTATAAAAACAGTTTCCACAAGAAATGCTTATTCTTTCAACCTTTACAAGAGAATCCCTCAACTGCATGCTTACAATCAGTATACTCTTAAATCGGAAATCAACATTATAACTGTACTAAATAATCAACAAAAGTGTTCATAAAGGTGGCGACCTTTATGAACACTTTTGTTGATTATTGCACCACTGCACCACTTCCGGTTGAATAAATTTTATATTGAGACTATAACATTTCGATACAATTGTTACAAAACATTTTAATATAAGCACGAGATATTTACATCTTATTTTCATATAATACAGTAATTTCATAAAAATAAACGAGAACTTGATACTTACCGGAAGCTCAAAAACAAACCATTAACTTTATATATAAATCAAAGATGGCGACACTGTGAAATGTCATTATTAGAACATATTTACGTAAATACATTATACTATTTATACGGTCAAATATTTATGACAAACAATATTTACAAAGAATATAATTATTCTTGATTTACTAGAATATACGTATGTACGGAAAGGCTATATAAAGCTATAAATTATAATATACCACAATTCTTCGACTCTATTAGTACCCAAAGTATTCCGGAGACTACATTAATGTCCACAATCTCAGTGGTGATGCAATGAAATAACTAGATGGAAAAAGAGATAGATAAAATTCTTTATTGCACACACACATATACAGGTTTTTTCAGTATAAACAAAAACATAATGCAATTTAGGCGGTCTTATCGCTAAAAGCGATTTCTTCCAGACAACCTCACAGTAATATACTAATATTTTAAAGCAAATAAATTTAATTTTAAATAAGTAAATAATAAGAACAGGATTCGTAACAAGCAAATGGAGAGATACATTAGAAGAATAAAATTTAAAGCGACTTTTGAAAACAGATACAGAAGGAGACTGACGGATGGACATTGGCAGAGAGTTCCAAAGTCGAATGAATTGTACAGTAAAAGACTGGGTGAATGAATGGGATGAATGAGAAGGGAAAGCAAGGTTAAGTTTAAATGATGAACGCAGACCACTATAGTTAGAAGATTGTATGAAACTAAAACGCTGTTTAAGATAATCTGGTGCCACACTACTAAAAAGGATAGTATAAAGAAGCGTAAGAATATGAAGATCACAGCGTTGGCGTATAGGAAGCCACTTAAGCTTTACACGAAATAAGGAAACATGATCGTATTTACGAAGGCCATAAATTATCCGAATACAAAAATTCTGTAGTCTCTCTAATTTGTTAAGAAGAACCTCACTAAGATCCA
The DNA here is from genome assembly GCA_019425675.1 of Leucinodes orbonalis. Classification (NCBI taxonomy): domain Eukaryota; kingdom Metazoa; phylum Arthropoda; class Insecta; order Lepidoptera; family Crambidae; genus Leucinodes; species Leucinodes orbonalis. The sequence continues at coordinate 54,088 of PQWD01013323.1, read as the reverse complement.
AATAACTACAATCAGGTAAAGGTGGCTGGAAGCGGATGGAAATCAAGTGCTAGGAATGGAATCGGAATCGCATGGAAGTAATTAGGAGAGGCCTTCGTGCAGCTAGTATACTTTCGGTTTTACTCGTAGTGATGAGATCGTTCATAAGAACTCAGTTTCTCCAAACTTAAATCTTTGAATGTGTAATATGCTTGCGTGATAAGGTAAAAAATTCGGTTTTCACTTCTGTCTAGTATGGTAGCCGTTCACACCCGCCAATACGCATTGGGTCCGCGCGTGGGTGTGCGGGGTGACGACTAATTAGACCACAATAGTCGCCGCTCCTACTCAAAAAGTTTTCATTTATGCAATACTGATTGATTTTACTTTGAATACTCATTTAATTTAGTACAATTACAATACAATGCTATTTATATACAAACCCATATAAGTAGTTAAACATTAGGATCTTTTTGCTATCACGTCATTAAAGTTTACACGATTCGCAAGTACATTATGCCGTCACAAAAGTGGAAGCGACTTTTCAACAAACTTGTAATGCTTGGGTTCCACAATTCTAATAATAACAATAAAAATATTATATATAACGTACAAAACATGTAACTGCGAAGTTTTCGTGTAGGTATTCCATTGCCAATACACAGTACAGTCCGGTCAAATCAGATAAATAAAAATGAGCCTACACAATTATCTGTAAATCGGGGAAATTGATTTAAATACAACTTTAACCAACATTGCATTTTGTTTGGTTTTCTAACAAAAATGTTAGATCATTGTTTTATTTGCGCAAAACTTTTAAGTGAAAGTTAAGTTGTTACTGTTGAACGTGATAGACATTAGTTAATAATTGCAAGTATGGAAAGAGCAGATGAGTTTTTAGAATATCTTAAATACCAGAAATCTGTGTATAAATATAAATTGCCACCAGCCCCTTTTCACCATCGGGATACAAGACGGAGGCGAGCGTTCCATCCTTACGTGGTAGACATTCCACACATCCGCACAGCCCGCTACGGTGCTTTGTTGTTATTGTGCACCGCAAAGGAATGGAACTCTTTGCCTCCGTATGTGTTCCCCGATCATTACACCCTGGCCGTCTTCAAGGCAAGAGTGAATAGTGGCTGTTTCTAGGCAGGCACGATCCATCCTCGGCCGCATTATGTCCTACCGTCAGGTGAGATGGCGATCAAATGTCTGCCTGTAGAGGATAAAAAAAAATTTTTCGTAAAAATTATATGCGAAAGTATTTATTGCTGCAGCTCATAAAGGACAACGCGAAGAACATGAAGCTAGTACATCCACAGTAAGTCGTCCTCGCACTAGTCAACGATACTGTCATAGGTTTAGAATACGCGCGCTATGCTAGCTCTATAGTTGCAATGCGTCAGTCTTTTTTGTAAATAATCTGTAAAGAATTGAATGAACTTTATGAGATTAAAACCCTCAGTAACTCGCTAAGTACACTACCTCATTGGAAGCTTGCATATTATGACGATAAGAAATCTTTTATAATCGATATAATTCATGTTCTGAGATACATATCTGAGATAAATATCTCAGAACATGATTTATATAGATCATTTATTTAGGTATTTTCATGATAAAACCTACAGTTTTGCTGAAAATCACAAAAAAAAAAATTTTGCTGACCTTAACCTTATTTTTCTTCAAACAGGCAAAAATTGAGAAGTTACAAAATTTTAGTAATATTTATAGTTTAAAAGATTTCCCTGATTATTGCATTAATTTAGCCTCAAATATCTCAATCTGACGAACTAGTAGTAATGACGTCAAATCATGGAATAGAACAATCTGATAGTTCAATATGAACAAGCCCCGAAATATGCCTCGTCGCATAGTAACTTTCTAACTTGGTGAGATATTCTACTAAGTTTTGATATCATAAGTTGAAGTTTCCTTATCCAACTCTTTATCATCCTACCACTTTTATAAACACACACATAATTTCCAATATGAGAAGGTCCACGGCATGAATGAGCCGAAGTCATTCCGCAGCTTCACAGATAAAAAAATAGTTTATTTTGCGCTGTTGATACATATATAGTATCTTAGAGTAGAACCAAGTCATCCCGCCAGGCCAGTGCGACGGTCTATAGTTCCCAGTGTAGCATTGAACCTAAACTAATTCACTTATCGATGTTCAGTAGGCTTAAACTATTTGATCCTTTATAACAACATTAGGAATAGTTTGTTCATAGTGTACAAAGACTCATGTTTTGTCTTTATTTTGCATGCAACACTAAATTAATAATTTAGTGCCGCACTTCCAAACGATGACGTACGAATGCTGGTAACCGTTCGCCCCTTTATCGATTTGTACATTCATGTGTGCACATTGTATTGTAGAATGTCAACTATGTTTAAATGGATTATGTGGCTTATTTTGATTTCCAGAAGGCTTTTAATGCAGTTGATAACGACATTTTACTTATGAAGTTGGCACGAGCGTGATTTACTCCGAAAACACTCTCCTTCTTTGCCAGCTACTTAAGAAATAGGCAACAGTACGAGTATGTGGAGTGTTTGGGATGTAAGTCGGAACCTTACTATACTAGATCGAGGGTGAGTCAGGGAAGCAATTTAGGGCCGTTTAAGTTTAATTTGATGATAAACGACTTAGCTTTAGCCATTTAGCCACTTTAGCCACCGTAGTCTCTGAATCAAATTGCTTACTTTTTGCGGATGACCTGAAATTGGTCAAGGAAACAAGTGAACACTTGAACTGTGAAAGACTACAGGCGGATATTAATAAAATAGTGCAGTGGAGTCATGAAAACAGATTGCAATTTTTAGTTTCAAAGTGCTGATAATCAATTTTACGTTGTCACCGCAGCCTAGGTATTGTTTCCAGTACTGTGTAGATGGTGCACCTATGTAGAGACTATTAAGTGACTGACCTTTCGGGAACACATAATAAAAGTCTGTAAGAGGGCTTACAGGAATTTGGGATTCATTCTTCGTCAAGCGCGACAATTCACTAACTTTGCGTTAGTGCGAGCATTGTGAGGCATTGGTCAGGAGCCACCTAGAATGCAATGCTATCGTTTGGGCACCCCATGAAGTTAAATACTCTCTTATGTTAGAGCAAGTTCAAAACAAGTTTGCAAGATATTTGTACTACAAAGTATACGGGGCTTATCCCTTTACCCATTAATGTACTCAACGTTGTTTGTATTGGGAATGGTAGGTTACAACAAACTGGAGGTTAGACGGAATATGAGTCTAGTCAAGTATTTGTTCCACGTGCTTCGAGGTAGGGTGCTTAAACACGTCATGCTGGGGATGATGGGTCTATGTGTGCCCGATCGGTACGTATGGCGCCGGCGCCAGCCTACCCTATCTTCTATTGCGCGATCGCGAACTAACGTCCTGAAGCAAGCACCTCTTACCAGAGCTCTACGAGTCTTGAACGAGATATCAAATCCGAAAGTACATATTCCTCTGCTCCTTGGATGAGTTTAATAAGGCAAATTCACGGAATTTCTGTATTTATTATATACTCTTCAATAATTTCTCTAAATGTAGCAAATGTACGCACTTTTTACAAAAAAATATGTTATGATATCACAGGAAAACCTGACGTGTAATTTCTTTCCATTCATATATTTGTTTGATAGCCCTTCAAAATTTGTTATTGGTTTTTACGTGACAAAAAAAGTTCCAATTTTGTTGTTAATATAATGTAGCAATATCAAAGGTTCTTTTGTGGAGTATGTATATAATAACAATGTATGTAGGTACAATGATTATTTGAATCCTATACTGAAAATAATTTATGTGAAGCTTTTACAATTCATGATGTATGTGATAGTTAAGGTTTTAACCTGTCACAGAAGCTACTAGCGACATTCTCTTTGACACAAGCGTAGTATACATAATGCGTAATGCTACTACGTCTAAATGAAGCATAGAAACACCTGATGATGACTGACTAATCTCAACGGTAACAGACAATGCTCAGCTTTACATCTACACTTATTAAAGCCACTTGACCATTACAAACTGAGTCTATGTCAACGCCCTTAAGACCAATATTTCGCAAGTTCTTGCTTACTATTTAAACCATAGATTTAGAATTCGCGCGCTAATATATCCTAAACCTTTGATTTAAAGTGATGATTTCTTATCATAAATGTATACTTAATCTAGCTTTCATATGAGAAAGCAGTATTATTTAAGACCTACAAACATTCGCAATGAATATCAAACAGACATATTTTCTATTATAATGCCCTATCCAATAACTTCGGGGAAATAATTAATTTGCCGTCCCTCATAACTTTGGGCAAGACAATTGTTATTTTGTATTTAAAATTACCGATTCAATTAATATTTATATACAAAAGCATTTATGCCTGTTTCAATTATAATATACTAGATATTGACGATAAAAGCGAATGGGAAGACTTAATATTAAGTAGGTAAGTAACCATTAGCTCTACTTAATTATTATTGAAGTGATCCGCAGTAGATAAACCGAGTACCTACTACGATAAAACATGATCATTCTGAAATTTATAGTTAATAATTAATTAACAAATAGCCATCGAAATTCACACAGGGCCATCTAGCCCCGATTTGAACAAAGAGACATTTGTACAACTTATAAACATCTTATCCAATACAAACAGACATGTCCATGCACAAAAATGTTTTAAATACTACTCGGAGATTGACTCCGGAAGCCTTGGATTAATATCCAATGTCTCAACTGTTACACCACATGGGTCGTATTAACCTGTTTAAACAATTAGGTCAACTTTCCAAATCGATTTATATAAATCCAATAATGCAACTCCAATTTCAAATTGAAATGCTAAATTGATGAAAATATACATAATACCAATTGATAGACAATTGGGTTTCAGATACACACAACATTCGTAAATTAATACGTTCATTTTAACCAATGTACACTGAAAATCTTAATGCGTTTCACAGACTTACAAGTTACATATAAAGTATTGTAGTTAGCAAACTCCCTTTAGTAGCTATAAAGTCAACATTAGATTCGATTAGAAGTTCTTAGAAAGTACTAGGAAACAAGAACTAACAAGCAAGTCTAGCCTAGCATCGTATGGACCGCGTGTCTGGGGCATTGCTGTATTTAAAGATCCCTATGTTTGTCCCGTTTTGACCCGCACTAAAAGATCGGCACTACCGCGAGATAGCAATGGGAGCGGTTTTATGCTGTGTATGTGTGCGGTTGACCTTAACTCGAGTTTTTCTTCACATAATATTTACATTAATAGCGGCGACCGGTGCATAGCTATTTTTGCTGTTTATGAAACCATTGAATGCTATTTGTTCTTACAAATAATTATAAAATATATATTTTTTTTAATGTTATAAGTGTACAGGACGTTCTAGACGCTCACCTGACCGGATGGTAAGTGATACACCAGACCATGACAAAGCGGCATTAAAGGAGACCAACAACTGACAGACAAAGTAGATTAAAGGCGGCGTACTAAATTATAATCCAAGTAAAAAATATGTCATTTAAGTGTTTACTAATTTTGATAACTTAAGATAGCACAAACCAAATACAAAATCTCTTTATTGAGATAATTAATAAAAAAAAGTTAAAGCCACACTAGAAGTTCAATAAATACACAAGTGGAAATTGACATCATTAGTCGTTTCAAATATATGATATTATTTTTACAAAATAACTCCGTAACCAACTAACCTTATTTATCTGGATACCTGTCACGTCAATTATTACTTTAGCAATATAACTGCCACTGTTTTACTCAGTCCTCTTCCCTCGATCTATTTTTAACATCTAGTGCGGGATTGCGTTGTTGCCAGTGCTCTGTTCGCTGTTTGAGGACTCAAAGGCCTTCCAGAATCGAGGTAAAACCTAAATAGCTATTTACACTATCACGGAACCCATTCTAACACTGCAGTTACCTCAGCGAGTGAACACGTCTCATTCACCCGGTTATTTTAATTATATAGCCACAAAAACCTTGGCAAGACATAGTCGTCACACCACATTATTTATTGTTACCTTTCCCGATCTGCATCCTCAAACCCCGATTCCTGGGCCTCGTGTCCTGATTTAAAACTAAACGGTCCTGGCAACACTAATTATGATGAACAAAGGCATTGCCAATACAATTATAAAATCAGTTATTATTCAACAAACATCATGCAGAATATTCAATTACATGAATCCATACAAATTTAATAAATGTAAAAGTGTCCATTTGTCAGTCTCACGGCACAACGGAGCTACGAATTGACGTGATTTATTAAATGCGATCTGAAAAGATGAAGAGTGATATAGGCTACTTTTTTCCTCAGTCTAGCTCCCCATTTCCCTAAAATGGGGGTGGTATTTTGTATGGCGCATTTTGCAATTATCAAAATAGAAAACTACGAGCAACAAAAACATATAAACATGTTGTACTCATATTTATTGTCTTCTTCTGTAGGCACGTAAAATATGCAATATCTTTCAAATTTTACAATGCAACCGTTATTTTTATTTTACCGTGTTGGCGTTACTGTTGACTTCATCTGTCACTTGTTCGTTATTTTGATAAACCGTGTTGATTAGACAAGATTTTGGTTACACGTTACACAAGATTTTGGTCGTGTTTGGTGAGTCTATCCTGTATTGCGTATATGATGGTAAGTATACCTTTTATAAATTTATGAATCCTGATCTTCTACTCATATTAAGGATCTGGCTACAAAATCTAATTCGTTTTTATTTTATCCTAAAAATGTAACACACCATCTTTAATGTAATTGCATTTGTCTTTCCCGCAGGCATCTTTCTTGTAGACACCTATGTCAACAAGAAAGCACTGTCTGTAAAGAAGCGACTTACTGTCTTGACAGCAGTAAGTCACTTCTTTGCAGACAGTGCTGAATTATCCTTAAAATAACCCTAAGAAACGGCATCTGTTTACCATTTAAGTCAGTACGCGGACAATCAAAAACATTTTTTTTTCTTAATTTCTACTTCTGGGATGTCTTTTTTATTAGTTACCTATGGGGGGTGAATATGTTTTAAACAAACTAGATTTTTAAGCCAATAATGGCAACGATTAATAGGTAAGCTATAAGTCGTTATTCTGAAGAAAACTCCCTCTTTTCTGTAAAATTTCTACAGGAATAAATAAGTAAATAAAATTTAATGAATGGTAATGATTTGATTGTTTAAATAAGGTTAATACTATCTGCTGTAGACAAGTACTTAATTAAGTCTATTCTGTATTGAAAAATTAAAACTGAGATTTTTGGCAAAAATATGTAAGACTGATCTGTGTCGATAGAATAAATAAAGAGTATTACTTAAATAAAGGCTGAATTTCAAAATGAAATCCTAATTTTTTGTAAATTGTGAATGCCGCAATTTGTGTTTGACCCTTATATTTAAGTTAGCATTTTCAAAGAGTTATATTTTCCGATGAGACGGAAAGGTTCTCGAGTGTCCTCCACCCCCAACCAGATGGACGGGTGACCCGGTTAAGGTGGCAGGTATCAGATGGATGTTAACTGCTAGGAATCGGTCCGCGTGGAAATCATAAGGGGAATCTTTCGTTTAGCAGTTGACTGGACGAAAGCCTTATATTTATATTTATTTATTTTATGGACATTCATTATCATTACATTCGTAAAACCCTGAAAAAGAACTAGGCAACATAAAAAATATAATTTCTTCAAAATTATTTGAGTGCAATTGAAACAGCAATGGTATATGTTTTCAAATGCATCATTGCTTTCCCTACTTAGCCACTCTCAATACCAAGCATACGTTCACATACATTTAAACTGAACACCGGCATTGGCTTGGGAGCATATATATGAGCAACAACCTTATAATCATGCGCATTAGTCTAAAAAGACGTTGAGCAAACTTGATGTGATGTTTCCTTTATACTTGTCATTCTAACGTATTGATTTAGGACTTACGCGACTGCAATTAAGATTGAATTTTAATTGCCATGGAGTCTAGCGCGTCTCTGGCTCCTTTATAGCCGCCTGGTAGACGCATACACACAGCTCACTGCGCGCGACTCACCATTCCCCACATCAAGGTCAAAACTCAAAGCCTCGCATATATTTCTTGCTGTCTCTTTCACACGTTTTGTTATGGTGTTAACAGGAAAGGTTTGGTTGGGTGTGTGTGAATAAGTGTGTGCTGATGTCTGAATGCGTATGCGCACTTTTGACCATTATTCTACAAGAAATCTAAATAAACTTAATACAAGTAATGTGACATTTGACATAATTAAACAACTTCTTTGAATTATAATAAAATTTTTCAAAGTCGTATTAAAAATTTAGTGAAAAATAGTATCGCAAATTACTTGTAGTACTCGTATAATGTTATCCAAAAGTCCCAATATACGAAGTAGTACATATTATAATAGCCTTCACTTAGCTCTAGGTTGTAGAGTGTAAATAAAATTCATTCACACAATCTGTGAAAAATTATTCAATAATTTCAACTATGTGCTACCAATGAAAATTAGCATCAATATCAATTAATGATGTTTTACAAACAGTAAAGATACGTCCGTATAAGAATTTTTCCGTCCAATAAAAGTAAAAATAGTTCTTATTAAAATTATTGATAACTTATGAAACCAAACACTAGTAATTTACGTGTAAGGTCTAAATCCGCTATTTGTTGAGCCCCTCACCTTACTCCACAAAGGACTGGATATTTTAAACAATAAGCACAAATTTATTCAAAATGTGTATGTAGTTTCACATACCAAAGTATCTAGCAAAGTTATCCATTGGGGACAAAATTACGCGTATTTATTCATTTATTAAGAAACATAGTAATTCAGTCAAATAGATATTGCCAGATCAAAATATTTACTTCAACTAGGGAAGCATTCTTCGGCAGGCAAGCAAACCAATGGCGAGGTGAAAGTCGGTGACCTCACACTTTCACTGACAGCCTTGGATTACGGACGAAATACGTAACGTTACATGGTAACTTAGGTATTCCATAGACGTGTTTTATAATGTGATTTGATTATCGAAATATTTAAGTGAAATACATGAGGTAATAACGTAAAATGGAGAAAATATTACGAAATAAACACTGTCATTCTCTTGCTGAAAATAAGCCGATTTGGTTGTTATTAGCTAATTGCGTTGTCTTGTCTAACACTTCTCGTAAGTCTGATTCGCCGTGTTGACAGTTTTCACGAAAAATATTAGCCTGCCTGCACTCCAGTAAAAGTTAAGTTGTTGGCCTTGAAAATCATCTGTACTCGTACTATCCTATCGATAGTACGAATATTGATGATGTTCTATCCTATCGATACTTTCGGTATCAATATGATAGTTTACTAGATATCAAGCATCGATAATATCGATAGATTTTTTGTAAGTTAATAATTTACGCATAAGTAGCTATTGATAGTATTGATATATCAACTATCGATAGCCCTAGTTACTTTTGCCCAATTATGTACTATCGGCAACACTAGTCACCTCTTAGTTTGTTTATTTGGTATCCATATATGTAATCCCAAGAGTGCACGAGAGACTGTTCTTCTTGTATATTCTATTCACTAAGAACAATAGGAGCGGAGCAACAAGGATGACTGTTTCTGTAGTTAAGTTCATTTACGATATATGGTAGATTTTTTTATTTATTTTTTGTGACTATCTAATCCGTTACATATTCTGTTCAAGAAAGACATGTAGAGAGAAAACAGTTTCTATGATGTACAGTGAAAAAGATGGTAGGGTGGTACTGCAGATCTTCTTATATTCCGCATTATGTTGATATTTGCGATGCTATATAAAGAGAATACTATTTAATACATTTTTAAAGAAGTATTATTTAATTCTTTATTGTACTTTATAATATTTTATTTATTAATAAATATAAATAATATAAAAAATATAGTTATGTTTTATCCATAATCATATATATATTTCATATATGTGCATTTTTATTATTATTAGTAAACACTTGCCTACTTTTCTTACTTTGTTTCCTTTGTTTTGGCCAGCTGGAAGAAATTTTATTGTGAAATAAGCTGTGCCTTTGTACGTACTTTTCCATGTTTATTGTGTTTTGTCTTTTCTGTGTGTGCATAAATTGTTAAAAAATAAATAAATAAATATTCAAGTACATAATTAAAACTAAAAACCTACAAAACGTAATAAAGGTATCCCAGATCATTGTCTCTAGTCTGTGACATGGTACCCATAAGGCTGGCAACATTCCCGCGTTGTATAGCCAAACTTAAACGTTGACCAAGAAAGGCACCTACTCGCCTGTCACCTGTGTATTCGGCTATACGTTTTACTAAAAACTAAATCCCGATATACACAATGGGCACATGGTCCCACGGTCCAAACGTTTCCACAGCAAAAGATTCAAATAAAACTGTATTGTTCAGGTTGGCATATTTACGAATTTTGTTGAATTCAGCTGAAGCAGCGCTGACCCAGCCTCAGACGAACTACGTGGAAGATGAGACGGCGCTAAAGTGTCAACGCAAGTAACATCCCACACTAAAAGACGACCCATCTTCCACGGAACTAAAGTTATTCCATCGGGCCTCCTGCCATCATCCTCACAAGGTTGCTAGGTTCAAAGATGCAGGAATAGATGCACTATCCAGAGCTCTTCTGATGATATCATTCAACTTCGCATGACGGGAGAAACGGCCGGCACTTCTGCTGCAGGAAAGACCGTGACGACCATATGTGTCTACCATGTCACCACAAGGACAGCGATGAGGAACAGTGCAAGGAGCCCCCAAACGCAGGGATGCGGCAAAACTAAAAAAGTTTCTAATAGTGTTAGGCTTACACACTTATACGTGTGTGTAAGTGTTAGGCACTTACACACATTATACGTGTGTGTAAGTGCCTAAATTAGTGGAAGGGGAGTGCAACCAAGGCTGATTCCCATTTTCGCAAAGCCAAAAGACGAGCGCGTTCAGCGGGTATATCAAACATAGCTGGACCCAGAGGATCGCTTGCTGACACCCTACAGCTGAATCGATAACATCATCTCTGTACATCAATTTGCTAGGAGTGCTGTAACATTGCCACAAAAAGTTGTATATAGACGCTGTCATTGATTTAACTTGTGTCAACATGGTGCTCCTGTCAACTGAATTAAAAGCATTTTTTAAATCTACCTATAATATAATATCTTTGGGGTTATATTTTAAAAAGTACGGACGGAATGTGTTGCGGCTTCGCACCGACCTTTGATTCCAAACCCAAGTTAAGTTGGTTCAAAATAAGCAGAAAGGTTACCAGAAATCGCTTTGACACAAATTTTGGCTGCTAAACGTCGAAAAGTGGAACCAACTGCTATAGGCCGAATACCACCATCTTTTTTTTTGGCGCACATAGGTTTGCACCATATAAAACACTTAGAAAAGAGATGTTTACTCTACCTGATAGCATCAGGTTAATAAATCTACCAATGCCTTACGCATACCCTGCGCCACTAGAAGCATTACAAGATCTTTTAATGTTGAGTGTAAGTCCATCCATACCACCAGCGTAACCACTGCGGAAGGAATTGATAGCTCAAAATACTATCGGCGTTTGTCTGCAGAGAGAAAAATTGTTATCCGGGCATTTTGATGATTTATGTTGTAATGGAAGGAGGATGTTCACTTTCAAGCGAGAGGTTTCGTAGAAACAGGTGCAATCATCGGAGTACAAAGCCGAGCAGCGCCTTTTAAATCCCCATCACTGACCTTGTTTCGATGTAATGGAAATTGTTTTTATAGGGATAAACAGAAGTCGGAGTGCAATTTTCTTTAATTTATTGGTCAATGATACATGGGTATTGTTTAATGTTTTATCGATGTGAATTATGTATGAAAAAGTAAAAAGTTGCCCAAGCTCTTGGTTTTCGTAAAACTTTCGAAATTGTATCAGCAAGTAATTTTGCACACATGCGGGCACCTCTTGGAATTCGTTTCAAAATAGGTATTATGCTTTAAAAAGATAAACTTTCCAGAAGAAATTAGAAGATATGTCGTATGTTGTGATGATGTAAACGGCAGATCATCTTCAAGATTTATATTTTATGAATTCTACTTACATGAATTTTGAACCCCTGTGTCCTTAAAGTAGCGGGATGGGCACAGTGAGGACAACGAATAAGTTCCGATGATCTCTTGTCGTATTTGAAGCTCTGTACAGCTATACTACGTGACAAGTCCATAAAATATTAAATTAATACACAACTTAAAAATAATAATAATTGAGTATAAAAACACAACGAAAAAGGAAGTAATCTAAAGTTTTTCTCGAATCAACACTAGGGATAATTGTCAGGGATGGGCTCCACATGTACTTATAATATACAATACTATACAAAGTAAGAATGAAAGAAAGTTCAAAGGCGGCCTAATTGCACATGACACACCCGGGCTATAATGACTTTTCACAGATGGAGCAAAAGTAACGAAGGCCTAGGTGCTGCATTTTATGATCCCATAAGAGATGTATCGGCTTTATATCTCTATATATCTATCTATCTAAAATATATAGAATTTTTGAATATATCAAAAGACTTTGTTATTCTTTCGGACAGCAAAAGCGCTTTACAAACTTGCTCGGTGCGCCTCTGGTAGCAGAGGCATACTTATACAAAAGTTGTTAAATATCCGGCATGAATCTTAGATTGCATGGGTGCCATCTCACTTAGGCTTAAGGGGTAACGAGGAGGCTGATAGATTAGCTAAACTACAATGTACAAAGGGTACAATAATACCAATTTCACCTTTTTACACGGAGATATTAAGCAAATTTAGGAATATAGGTAACGATATGTTTAAAGAATATTTTAACGAAAGGAGTGTAGAAAGGCATCTGTATAAAACACTTCAATGCCAGCCCCTCGGATACCGTGGTTTTATAATGTTAGTTTAAGTAGACATTATATTGTAGTTCTCCTTAGATTGCGATCTGGACATTACCCGGCAATAAGTTTGGTATTTTGATGAAGAAGTTAGATTCCCTAATTGTGATCGCTGTGGACAATGATGATGTGCATCATATCCTTGTAGAATGTTAAAAATTTTTAAGTAAGAGAGAAATATTGATTCGTAAACTGCACATCAATCAACATCACACATCCTTGTAGCGAAAGTGCCAAAAACCTTATGGAGATGATCTCTTAAATAAATACCAAATAGGTAATATAAAGAGATTAAATTCGATGGGGCTGAATTCATTTTATAATGTACTTAAAAAATAAGATTATAAAAAANTAAAATTTTCAAGTAAGAGAGAAATATTGATTCGTAAACTGCACTTCAATCAATATTATATGATATGATACTGGAGCTTTTTTAAACATTCTTACACATCCTTGTAGCAAAGTGGAGATGATCTCTTAAAATTAAAATAAATGTCTATTCTATTTGATTTAAATAATACCAAATAGGTAATATAAATAGATTAAGATTCGATGGGGCTGACATGTCATTTCATGACTAAAGCACCTAAAAAAATAAAGATTATAATAATAATTCTCTTCCACCTTTGGATAGAAAGTATAGACAGATATGATATGAGTTACAAAGTAGTATGAATCTGTTAATACATGTAAAGGCTTTTCTCGCTCGAAAAACTTGATATGGTCATGATCATAGATAACCATAGATACATTATATGCTCATAAAGGAACTGAAAAAAGTGTATCGAATGCAGTGGCAGCACACATAGACATATTTTTTATTTTGCGTAAATTCACTACATTACTTAAAAATGTAAAAAGATGACGTCACAAAAATATTGAGAGTAAAAGAGGGCTCGTGTTTGTCATTAACGCTTTTCTAAACCAAGGATGTTCATTCAACCAATTACTAGAACTTTGTACAACTCTACGGTTCAACCCGTAGACGGAGTATTATTGACGTTTTGCGTCCTTGTCACTCTCGCATGAAAACCATTTAGCCTTCTCTTTCTTCACCCATAATTGCCGCCCAATAACATTTGTAAGAATATTAAAATTGTACTAATTCATCTTGTCTTACAATACCTATATGTGGTGTGAAAATCCCTTGAAAAGTATACATTTTGGAGTCCTAATAAATATACTTTCGAAATACATTAAGGGCATACATATAGTCGTATTCGAGTCTTCACAGTGCGCGCACTGGTGCGCTAAACATTAAGTCTGTTATTAAATAAATTAATAACAGACATAATGCTTAGCGCACAGATGGCGATGTGTGAATATCGGTGTGTATTTATTTTTTAGTAGTTAATTAATAAATAGAAAAAAAATTTAGGTTAATTTTTAAATCGTAAAATGTTCGAAACATCTAGTTAGACTTTCAGAAGTTTGAAATTCAGTTATAAGCATTTTTGTTTTCGTAAATAAGCTTACCTTTTTTACTTTCACTATTTGATATTTGAATTTTGATGTCATTGTCTGGGGTGGATTACTAATGTTGAAAATTATCTACAGTTAACAATTAAAAAAATCCAAGCTTTATTTGACATACGCTGGCACATTGTTCGATGAGATCTTGCAATTAAATTATTAAAAATAATCTTCACCAGATTGAGTTAAGACACAATGTACTAATTAGGGCACTGTGTGTATTACGGTAATATAATTATATAACCGTAATACACACGGTCCGTTTTATAATAATAAGCGTTGCATCTACATAGTTAGCTTGACTACAGAGTTGACCTTGAAAATCATCTATGCTATCGATAGTAGAAGGATATACATTCATAGTTGGTTTTCCGAAATAAATAACTTTTTACATAAGGAGTTCTTATACGTACGCTATTAGGACTTTTACAATTATTATAAATAAATAATTATAAAAGTCCTAATAGCGGTCGCAGTCCCGTCATGGTTCAACACTCATAAAAAATGTAGACTCTATTTCCAGAAGACAACTATTTAATTGTTGTTAAAGATATCGACAAACTTTTAAACCACCGTAACTTTCTTCGGCGCAATGTTCTTTCCACGAAACGTGCTTTCGGCTAAGCGTTTTATCGGCAAACGATTTTATAGTAAAACCAACGGTCGGCTAAGAATAATTTCGGTGTCCGAATCTCCACGACCTCCGGGTCACGCAGCCGAACGCTGTTTCCAATAGACCACTGAGGCAATTATCAATTTAAACAAAGCTGATTTGTATACTTTATATGTACCTATATTAAATATGTGAATACCGAAAAAACTACATCTCTTAAAATGTCCACTCTACCACCACTTATGAATTTCTAAAGAACTCTGGGATGAAAGTTATAAAGAAAACAAAAATTTACCTCAATAACTTTGTCATATAAATTGCATATATACTTTTTATAATAATTTATTAACTATCTTTGTTCATTTACAGTGTCTACTCAACTCCCTGGCTTTAATATTCCTGCTATAACGCACGTGGATCGAAACTGGTTTGCAATGTCTACAGACCCGGTGGGCTCTGTTGTCACCAGGGTGCACCGAGAACGAACATGGAATCAAAACGTCACCTTTGGACTGGAGACATCAGGACCCCCAGCTCCTTTCACCATTGATCCACAGACTGGGGTAGTCACCGTTAATGATACTTTAAATGATAAGGTAAAGTATAGGTACTTACCTTTATTAAAAACTTAGGTTTTTTATTTAAAATGTAATATAAATAAATAATAAATAAATATCTACTGACATTCACAAAGCGCCATCTAGCCCCAAGTTAAGCGATAAGCCTGTATTATGGGTACTAAACAACGGATAAACATACATGTATATATTTTTTGTAAATACATACATATTATACATAGAAAACACCCAGACCATTACAAACAGACATGTTCATGCAAACAAATGTTGAACCCTTGGTGTTTCAGCTGACCTCTCAACCGCAACACCAAATGGGTCGTCAATATGTTTTAAAAGTTTTGTCATCACCAACAAGAATGTTGTTTTTCATTATGTTCATTTGTTTCATTTATAGGAAAACTGTTCTTACTCCCTTTGGGTGACGGCGTTCGATGGCTTCATACCACAGAGAACAGAAGTTTTAGCTACAATAACAAATACTTTAGGACAAAGACCAATACCTCATCCACCTCCTTTCCTCCCAAACTTCCCCAACATACCAATACCACCACCAAAGTACTCTAAAACTACGCAAAGCACAACCAAAGTGACAATGAACCTAGTAGAAGACGTAACAGTACCTGAAACAACTACTACCACAACACTTAGTCCACCAAAAACCCCAGATGATATTCCTGAAGATAAGTTGACTCATGAGGAAAACAGAAATAACGTCTCCGATACAACAGATGAGCCACCGCCGATTGGCAATGATGTACCGTTAGCTATTATACCTGCTATAGCGATTGGTAGTCTTGTGGTTATAGTGGCTGCAGTTATTGCTTTTGTTTGGAAGAAAAATAATGCAACAAAAACTAAATCTAAGAAAGAAGATATGGTAAGTTTAAGATTTTTTTTAAATTAAATGTACGTAACTTGTATACCTACTGGTTTCGGAAAAGAGAATGTACCACTAGATGAACGGTAATCGATATTTTTGAATATTTTAGTTCATGAAAATACTTAGGTTTTACATTTTATCCAATATTTTTCTACGGCACTTAGTCATATTAACAATAACTACGATTCTCTCTGTCCTCCACAGAGTAAAGACTCAAGTGGTATAGTCCTCCAAGATTCTTCGATTAATTTGTGGAATCGACCGCGCACCTACTCCAATCGATATGAATCCTGGGACAACAACCATTTACAGGTCAGTTGGGACCTGGTGACTCATAAATTCCATTCATGCTTTTCCTTATTGCTTTTGATATCATCATTATTTTTCTTGTTCTTTGGGGATTATACTGTAACGAATTTACGTAACAGAAACATATAGAAATGTTTCTTATAAATAGATTACTTATACATTTTACACTGTGCTTGGAGAAAATACGGTGGCGGTGGAATTGCGGTGCATTTTTAAAAAATATGTAGTATTCTATATTTTATTCAGATAATGTTCTTAATAAATATAATTCAGGTTTCTTTGCCTATTGGAATCAGAAATCCCGACACAATAAAAAATATATATTTAACGATAGGGTTGATCAGTAATTTCATAGAAAATACACGAATAGTAAGCTAAAGTATAGCAAGCTCTTCACGGCAATCAGTATGATTAACTTTCCATGGTCTGTGTCTCATTTCATGTATTTAAGTATGCGTGTTCACACTTCCTTAGTTTTTAATAATTTATCCGTTACCTTTTAAGTATAAATCATGTCTCACAGGCTTAAACACATTATTATACATTTTAGCTAGCTGACGAGACTACTATAACAAAAGAAGAGCCAACCGATGAATGGGAGTTTCCACGGCATCGACTCCGTGTTTTTAACATAATTGGTGAAGGCGCCTTTGGTCAGGTCTTCAGAGCACAGGCTATCGACATAGATGGTAAGTGTTTTCTTTGTATTTCGACAACAATATAACCAATCAGATTGTATTCTCTGCGTTGACTTGTCTACTGGGCTAGTGGGGAGGATTATTTAATTTCAGATAACCTTACGGACAAAACTACAAACAGCAAGTAATGATTTATTTAACGGAATTATCATCATCAGCTAGGGGCAAAAGCCTACCCGTAAAGTGTGTGTATGGGCTGTAGGCGTCCACGCGGGCCAGTACCAGTGTTGCCACCTAAACCCTTTGTATCTAGCACTTTTTAGCATAGGTGAACTTCTTTTTTTACGATTAAGCCCGAAAATCGCAATCTAGCTCTTTTTCACTGTCTTGAAAATATAACCAAATTATGAAGATTCGACATGCTAATAAGCACTTTAAAAAAAAACGGTTTCATGACATGATTATTTCAGTATTTTTTTAACAGAAAATCTTTTGAAGCTCAATCTAACCCTATCTAGCTCTTTTTATCTTCTCAAAAAGCCCTTTTTCTCAGTCTGAGGTGGCAACACTGCCCAGTGCGGATTTACTGACTTCACGCACAACCTCTTGAATCTCTTCGTCGACGTGCGTAGGTTTCCTCACGATGTTTTCCTTCACCGTAAGAGCGTCGGATAAACGTACAAATTATTTCGATTATCGAAATGACATTGTTACGTGGCAGGATTTGAAACTGCACCCTCCAGTTAGGAAGGCAATTGTCCACACCAATGCCAACGACGATTTAAATTTTGATTTTAATTAAAAAAAAATATTACTCATTTATATTATATTATGTATTTATCAGAATACGTTATAATAAATAAATTTTTAAACACATACATCATTTCAGTCCGCGGATAAATCAGACCATTTCTTATTTAAAATAATGGGAAATTGTAAAGACCGCATTCCGAAAAATAAAATAAACAGCTTATTCATAGGGAAAAACACAATATACATCCAACCTATGACTTAATGTTATGTTCTTTGACTTGACTCCAAAGGCAGATTTTAGTTTTAGTACGGAATATTTCATTGAAATTAAAATTAAACGATATTAGTTCCAATTTCAAGTTTAGATTGCGGATGGAATCCTTTATAATTTTTATTATAGAAACCTCCAATAAAGTAAAGTAAGTATTGGTATGATATTTTTCATTTTTTAAATATTCTACTTTTTTTTTTCTTTTTATTTGGGATAACAAACAGCTCACAATGAATCCTTAAAACTAATATTACATACATTTGTGTTTATTATTGTGATGCCCACACCGTTATCCTCAGATTATTAAAAAGTGGCACTCAATGCATTGTTATCGAGGAATGTAATTATAATTTAGTGGGCCTATTAGGTATTGAAAAAATTTTAACAGTAGGTATTCTAACATCTAAAGAAAAAAACAATCATCTAAATATATAGCCATAAGTTGAATTTAATGACTTACACAAAGCGCGCGTAGCTTTCCTCCTAAAAGAATGCTCAGAGTCTGCTAATATGTCTAGGTCCATAAAAGTCGTATTATATATGTCCGCCGGCGTAGGTCCGGCGCGCCGGGATGTGGAACAGTCGGGGCGCGCGCGTCTCTCGACGGTGCAACTTTTGCGGAATCAAGTAAATCAAATTAACTCGTATTTATTATTACATATTTTGTATAGTGTCATGGTACTTAGTAGTATGCGCCTGTTTTCCAAGCTAAGCATATTATATTTTTCTAACAGATTAGTATAATCTTGGCATATTCGATATTGTTTAAAATTAAAAATTTTCAAAAATTTACATTGTGTTCGCTCCAGCTGTTGTATATACTTTTTATATAAAAGACTAGCGACCCGCCCCTGCTTCGCACGGGTGCAATGTTGTCGTAAAAGGCACGCTCCCGGCTTCCCCGTCGGCCGGTATCGCCGCAAACCAACCGCAAACGCTGCGCACCGCAATTTTTATATTTAATATCGAAAATGTTCATTTAAATCATATGCTATAAAGAACTACTTAGATCTTTATTCAACAATGTATTTAAAATATTTAATTGGATAATATACCCCTCCCGCATGCGCACCCCCGCCAATGCGACGCCCACTTTGCAACGGGACGGCCGTGCAGCAGAATAATATTTTAATTTCGCCATAACTTGAAAACCAAACGTCCAATTTTAATCATTCAAAGACCAAATATTATCTACGTAAACTTTTCTTAGTGATGAAATAATTTATTTTGTTAAGGACTAGTAGCATGAGTAAAATAAACGCGTTTTAATGTAGCCAAAAAAAATTCAATTTTTTTAAAAAAATGGTTGTTGTGCTTCACCCGACATAGGTAGGTATAGTGAGTCGCGGACTTTTTTGTAGATATTAATGAGATCTACACTTAGTTAGAACATTTTATAGTTCTATATTTTATAGTTTAGGCAGAATACGCAAAAAAGCAACTTTTCTGGTAGTTTTTTTCCTTTTTTGTCCGAAAAACCCAAAATATCTTACGGAACCCTATTTTTTTTTTTCAAAATAAAATTTAGCCTATGTTATGCGGGATTCATTTAGCTTTCGAATGATGAAAGAATTTTTAAAATCGGTCCAGTAGTTTTTGAGTCTATTCATTACAACCAAACAAACAAAGTTTTCCTCATTATAATATTAGTGTAGATTCCAAACGGGTATGGCGTATTCTAATTGAAAACGTATTAAAGACTTAAAGAGAAAGATTAAAGTAGAGGAACGCTTGAAGACACATGAAGATCTCACTATGAAACCATACATTCTAAGTGGCCTTGTCCGTAGTCAAATCAATATGACGATCTAGGTGTAACTTTGAATCCAACAGTACTCCCAAATCTCTAACAAATTCAACTGACTTTAAGAGTACGTTTTGTAAATTGTATTTATTAGGAATGTTTTTATTTTTAGAAAAAGTTATCTTGATACATTTAGATATATTAAGTTGGAGTTTGTTTTGTGTGCAAAAGTCTGAGAATCTATTTAAATCTGATTGCAGCAGTTCAACATCATTTAAGTTATTACAAACCTTGAAAATGTTTAAATCGTCCGCGTACATGAGAAAATTAGAGTGCAGAAAGCATGATTTGATATCGTAAATAAATAATTAAATAGTAAGGGACCGAGAATCGATCCTTGGGGGCACCTGATGATATGGCAACTAAACCAGACGTAAAGCCATTAATCACCACTTTTTGAAATCTATTAGTAACATATGACATAAACCACCGCAGTTAATCTCCACGTATCATATTAAACCCAATTTTTTTCAGCAGTATCTCATGATCCACCTTGTCGAAACATTTTGAAAATCAGTATACACTGCATCAGTTTGTTTACGTTGATCCATATTTTAGAATAATTGGTTAGAAAATAACATAAGATTAGTTGTGGTTACATTGTGTAATAATGGATAAATAATGTTATGTACCAGGCGCTCAAAAAGCTTCGACATTACAGAAAGAATTGAAATTGGACGATAGTTCTCAACGTCATGTTTGTCACCACTTTTATAAACAGGCGTCACGTGAGAATGCTTCCAAGTGGACGGAAATACACCTTCCCCCAAGCACCTATTATAAATAATATGAAGTGGTTCTGATACAGCTTCCGCTGTTGATTTTGAAAATATTACTGGGATACCATCCGGGCCAGGCCCCTTAGATATACAATTTTTCCCAATTCCTTAATTTACTCAGTTTATCTATTTGTATATGTGAAATGGATGGTGCATCAGCCGACATTGATGACGGCGGCTGCATCTTTTTGTGTTCAGTGTTGATGGCTCATAGACTGATTGAAAATATATCGCGAATAAATTACTTATTTGGGTGGGATCACTAGACTTTAAACTTTTATAGTACATTGTGTCAGGAATTGTTGATTTACCTTTACGATTATCTATGAATGACCAGAAATATTTAACATTCACAGCTATATTGTCTTCAACCAATTTTACATAATTAAAATAGCACTTACTACATTCGACTTTAAACCTCTTACGGTGGATAGAAAATGCCTCATATGCTGAGGTACATTGATACCTTTTCCATTGCTTCCACGACCTCTCTTTTTCCTTGAAAATATGAATGAGAGCTGGTGTAAACCAGCAAGGGAAACGGTCAGACTTTTGTCGCGAAGTAGGTATATGAGTTCGTATGATTTCATAAAGTACTTCATAAAATTTTTGGACAGCTATATATCTGAGTCACTTAGAACCTCTTTTCAGGCAATTTTATTTAGCTCACATTTTATTTTGTCGTAATTGGCAGCACTATATTTAAATTTCGTAAGTGGTCGATGTTTCATGGGTAAAAAGTGAAAGCACATATTTATTTTAGCAATAAATGGCGGATGATGGTCATCAGACCTCTGAAAGATATTTTACCCACTCAGCTTAAACATGATCTCGATAGTATTGACTGGGGATACTTTTTGCAGATAGAGGATGTTAATACATTGGTTTCAATATTTAGTAACTGGATCATAACGCTTTTCGACTTGCACGCGCCTATAAACTGCCGCAAATTCAAACATCCACCTCACCCTTGGATCACTGATTCAGTGAAAGATATGATGAAAATAAGGGACGCCTACCTCAAAGAATATAAAATAAATGGACTAGAAGCAACTAAAAATTGTTATGAAAACATGAAACATATTGTTCAGAAGGCTAGAGTGCGAGAAAACGAGTTACTTCAGTAAACAAATAAATAGCAATATCAGCAGATCTAAAAAATTATGTAAGAATGTCAAAGACACCATAGTCCCCAAAAAAAGGAACTGTACCGATTTGCCACCGTTTTTTGATAACCCTGATCTCATTATAGCCATTTTCTTGACATTCCTGGGATGATAGGGTGACCTTGTCCAGCTAACATACTTTGAACACAACAGGTTTATCACAGCCAGTTTCACACTAAAGCCAGTTACTGAGGACTTTGTTATGCAAGTTATAAGGGATCTCAAGTCGAACGCACAGGGAACCGATGGCATATCTCTGGACATGCTGATGTTGACATTGCCCCAGTCTCTTTCAGCGATCACTTATATTGTCAACCAGTCAATATGTACAGCTACTTTTCCTGACAGCTGGAAGTTGGCCGTTGTCAAACCACTGCCTAAAGGAAGCAGTCCTTCAGCTCTAAGCGACCTACGACCGATAGGCATGGAAGAATACTTATTCTTCCATGCCTATCCAAGATCGTAGAAAAAATTGTCTGCATTCAGCTCACCAAATACCTAGAAGAAAACAATATACTGCCACAACAACAATCAGGGTTTCGTCGAGGACTTGGTACTGCAACCGCTCTTGCTGATGTGGTTGATGGTCTCCTGGCAGCACAGGACAGAGGTCAACTCAGCATGCTCCTATTGCTAGATTTCTCGCGTGCGTTCGATTCAATCAATACCACACTTCTACTAGCAAAACTGTCCTATTTTGGCATTGATGCTCATACTGTGAAATAGTTTTACTGTTACCTACATCAAAGATAACAGTATGTGGAACTGACAAGGGCAGACGGTTCAAAAGTGCAATCAGCAACACAAATAGTTGCACGTGGTGTTCCGCAGGGCTCGATCTTGGCCCCTATCCTCTACATTCTTTACAGCGCTGATTTAGTCGGCTGTATCTCACATTGTAGCTATCATATGTATGCAGACGATTTGCAGCTATACATCTCTTTCAGTCCTGATGACTACGTGAATGCAGTTTCTAACATGAATGAAGACCTGGTCCAAATATCCACGTGGTGCAACTCCAACAACCTCACCTTAAATGCCAAAAAAACGAAAATGTTACTCATAGGAAGTAAGAGGAATGTCCAAAGATTTAATGAGCAGCCACTGGGCATTCAAAGAAATGGAGAGGACATTATGACAGTTAATGAGGCGTGGAATATGGGCTTACTTCTTGACAGCAACTTGAATTTTGAAAAGCACATTTCTGAATGTTCCCGAAACTGTTTCTATCGACTTCAGATTCTGTATAGATTTCATAAATATCTAAGTCAGCGGTTAAAAATGCTTTTGTGTGATTCGCTTGTCTTGTCTAAGCTCAATTACTGCGATGTGGTGTATGGCCCCTGTCTACTCAAGAAAACTTCAAAGTGTGTGCAACGTATTCAAAATGCTTGCGCACGCTTCTGTTTCCCGATACCGCCACGTTCACATGTCACACCATTTTTAAATGCGGCCAATATATTAAAAATGGAAGCTCGTAGGAATCATCACTTAGCCACCCTTATGTTCGAAGTAATAAGAACAGAGACACCGCGCTATTTGTTTGGGAAGCTCACGTGGGCTCAGGACCAATGCAAGTTTCCTAAAAGATCTTGTACTCACACGTTTCTCACCGCGAGGCATCGTTCTGTACTTTTTAGGGGGTCATTCAGATTCGCTGCCTCGCGGTGCTGGAACGATCTGCCTCCACCATTGCGTGACCTAAATACAAAAACCACTTTTAGTAAGCGTCTCAAATCCTGTTTAATGTTGAGTCAAAAGTCAGGTTACAAACCTTCGGGGTTTTCACGTCACGGTGCAGGTTCGGCATGCTCCACAAGGCCTGAGCCTTTTTTCTCCGCATCTTTTCAATCCAGATCCAGCGTATTTAAACTTCTTCGTCTTTCTTTCATCTTTTAAATAGTATAACCATGGATTAAATATGTACAGAAATAACAAACATTTTAATAAAGTGTCCAAGTGACATTAGAGATCACCACAGGCAAGTTATTACTATTAAAATTATTGACTTTTATTTTATGCACGCGTGTTCCGTCTTTCCTTTTTTAATTTTTTTTTCTGTTCATCCACTTAGAATCTAGTAAACTAATTTTTGTGTTTTAAATATTCTTAATTCTTATTTGTAATTTGTATTTTTAATTTGCTTTCTATAACATGTTATATTTTTTTTTTGTTTTAGTACATAAGTTAAATATTCAGGGTTTGGTTTCTATTAATACTTATGTGACGTCAACTCCTGCTTGGTCCGTCAGAATATCGGTGTTGTTGCGGCGTGTGTCTGTGACAGGCGCCGTTTCAACTCATGCCGAGGGGGGCCTTTTGACCTTTTTGTATTTTGTGTAATTTTTTTCTTTTTTTTTTAAACTATTTTTATACTAATAAGATTTGTTGTTATTTGTGAAATCTGTTTTAAAAAGGGTCAATAAATGATTTTTCTTTCTTTCATCATCAGGCGGTAATATCCATCACACGGTAGTACTCACAGTCGCGGTTAGATATACATAAATAAGGATACGTGGATTTATTTATTATATGATTATATTGAAACGAGTTAGTTTCGGCTATAAATTCTGTGAATAAGTAATCACAAGAAAGACAACAACAAAAGTAACTCATTCTTTTACACGCTTAAACAGCCCGTGGCAGTCTAACGCTGACTTACGTCCCTGCCTAGGCCTGCTTTATTTATGGGAACGTGTTTTTCCGAAACCTCCACCTTACCTATACCTACCTTTTAACGGTTTAGTTCTCTACTGAATGTTCGGCCTTAAGCCAAAGGAAGACATAAATATATTGAAACGTTAAACAACGTTAACAATCGTATGGTTTTGTGCTTGACTAAAACATTTCATTAAGTAATCAACAGTATCCTAAATCTAAAAGTTGTAAGTTGAAGTGAAGCTGAAAATACGTACTTTCACACGGAAGGAAACATGTCAATTAAAAAAAACATAATACTTATTTTTAGTTAACAATTATAGTGAAATATACTGATGAAATTATTTTCTATTACGGTAAGTATTAATGACACAACACTTACAATGTTTTTTTTTATTTTAGCTAGCAAACAAAACTTATTTTACAAAATAAGAGCCGACCGATGAATTTCGGCCACATATGCCCGAAATCCAGACACGTATGTTACCGCTCCCTATACAGGCAGTCTTCGTCTTACGTCGTTTTAAGTTACGTCGAACAAAGTTTTTGATACTATTCCTAAAGCAACGTCATTTGTTCGATTTCCGGCATAGGAGAATTCACTTGTCGCAAGGTCAATGTCCGTGTCATGAAAATTTTTGAAGATCATGATCCTAATTTTAAGAGAAGTGTCAGTGTTAATAACAAAATAAGTGCAGCCTATTAGTGCTACCAAGATCTGTATGATAGCTAGAAGAAGAAATAAAGCAATCTAGAATCGATAGTTTTTTAAGCCAAAAGTTTAATTTATTATTTCTCATTGCATATTTTAATTACATATTAAAGTTTTATAATTATTATTAAATTAATAACACACAAATACCAAAAACAAATTATTTAAGAACTTACTTTTGATAATAAATATGTATAAATGCAGTTTTTTCTTTAAAAGTCCGTTTGGATCCTAACCCTTGAGTTTACATGTAAACATATGAAAAATATGTCTTGACTAACATGCCGTAAGTACGAGGACTGCCTGTAATTCATATTGGTAGGATATCTTTGTTGTTTCGAAATAACATATCAATTTGTAAAAATCTGAATAATTATCAATTATAAGAAAATATCATTGTGATATTATTTCCATTCCACATCACAAATTGAAATGATCATTCAACAATTCCGCGTTCGTGTGACCTGACCTATTTAAAAGATTGGGGCTCAATGTATCCGCTTGAATAACTAAAAACAGGAAGCAATTTTTGAACAGGTAAGTATTAACGAATAACACTCACTACATTATAATAATTTTGTCTAGTAAATGAAAAGACCGACAAATGTCGGGCCCAATTTGCGCACATGTCACAGGAATCTATTCTACTGACAAAGTGATTTTTTACTATAGTTATGAAGTCAATCCTAAATACATAGATACATAGGTATGTTATGCTCATATAAGTAAAACATAAATTAAAAAAAACTAGAACCTACATTTATTTAAAAAGTTGGTGACAAACATCGCCATGCTATCCCAAATCCCAAAAGTATAAGGAAAATGCCAATTGTATAATCAAGTACCCAGTTATTTTTGTATTTTATTTTCTTACAGCCTTAAGGTATACAATGTACTAAAACAACTGAAAAAGAAAATGTTTCCCAAACCTATTTATACAATAATTGCGTGGCTACGTAAAGTGCGACTCTGGACTGTAGTAAACTGAATTCGTTTGTGTTTTACGAGTACGTAAGTAAACGTGAACCTTGCTAACATATGTCGTTTTCGGCCGACATTATGAAAGCTCAAACGATTTTATTCTGAATGTAACTTACAAACAACTACTATTATATCTAACAACCTCGCTGTGTGATCGGGCGGTCTGGTTCGAATCCCACGGACAAACCGAATGCTGAAAGTATCTTTGTGCTATTTTTCCTAGATTGGTAAGGATATTGCTGACTGATTCACCTGATTATTCGAAAAGAAAGACGATTCCGTGATTTGGTGGGCACGTTAAGCCGTTAGTCCCGGCTTCAATCTTAGTATTATAGTTGATAGCACCCACCAAACTGCATTGGATTCGCGTGGTGGATTACGACCCAATCCTCCCATGGCTACACCGTGTGGAAAGGTCTCTTCCCAGCAGTGGGACATTAATGACTGAAAATGATGATTCTACAATCTATATAGTATGTCTACGGTATTTATCTACTGCCATATAACTTCCATTATAGGACTAAGGCCTCCCTCAGTGACTTAATCTGGGGGATTGTGTACAGTACCGGGCGCGCTAGTCGCGTGATTATTGACGGGTGGCCGGAGCTTGTTTACTAGTCAATAAGTACACACCATCATGTAATATCGCCCTGAAAGCCGAAAGATAAATGTCCGGAATCCCAGCGTATAAACTTATTTTATAGAACCTGACAGAACCAACGCAACATGAATTTAGAATGTACTGTATGTTTAGTCGTTGCACACGTAAATGGAAAGTCCCACTGCCGGGAGAAAAAGCTCCCTAATAAGGGTTGAAAGGATAAATCGCAAATTATGGGTATTTTTTATAGAAATCTTCAAATATACATTTCCATCAGTATGTTAAGTGTAGACATTTCCAGTAAAGACATTTCAAATAAAAATATCATCATCATCAGCTCATTAAACGTCCCACCGAGGGGCACGTCGTCCACTTGGGCCCAGTGCGGATTGGACGACTGCACACACAACCTTCGAATCTCTTCACAGGCGTGCATGCCGATATTCTGATGGAACCGAAAAAACGAGTTGACGTCACTTAATAAAATTGGGTAGTTTAATCATTTTACAGACACTTATTAAAATAACATTAATTATGTACTAAAATTAAAAAACAACGAAATTTAAACAGAGCAAAAAAGAAAGGAAAAAAGCACACGAACATAATAATCATAAAAAAGGTAGAAGTACAAAATAATAATTCAGAAGTAAATACATTAAAAAAAATAAACAAATAAAAAATCCTTTTTATTTCTTCATTTTTTTCGATTTTTTTCGAAAATTTGAACAAATATTATTTTTAATCAAATTATAATATTGCCAATCCGTTTTAATTAAATTAAATTAAAACGGATAGGATTTTTTTTTCACGTTCATTAAATGGAATGAATCTGCCATTTTATTTTTTTATATTTTTAATGGATCCAGTAACACTCGCGCTATGAAGATAAATCTAACGATACCTCATATGTTAAAATCCGTCAATCGTTATAGGCTGCAGCAGGTATAAAAATATTTTCGTAGTAGTTTGGTAATATAATCGTAATTATAAAGGCTCACAGATCTATTTTGAATAGATTCCGCTCTGTTGACTCACTCAGTTATCCATTGACTGAAAGATATTGTCACACCACAAATGTTCTTATTATAGGTATATTTAATGAATAATCAATAGAACTAACAAGTTCGTATATCGAAACGTCTCGTTATCGTGTTACGCTGTCAATGCCATGGCCTTTAGCATTGCAAACCATTTATTTAATTTTGGATGCTTGAGTACAAATTTAGGTAATAATGAACCAGTTTCTTTTTCAGGTAAAAAAGTGAACAGATTGTTGCTGTGAAAACTCTCAAAGAGAACGCGTCAGAGAAAGAGAAAACAGATTTACTTCAGGAGTTGATAGTGATGAAGAACCTAGGCACGCATCCTAATGTTGTTAGACTTATCGGCTGTTGTACGGAAAAGGTATATGTTTAACTTCGAGTGTTTCATTGTTACGTAAATAATGATTTATTTATCACCTCTTACAAATTTAGTGAATTGTATTATGAAATATAAATGAAAAACCAAGGTCTAGGCGAGGTGGGCACCCCCACAAGACCAAGGGTTCTGTATAAACCCATACTAAGTCCGGCGTCAAACAGTTCGCTGTCATATATTAGGTTACCTAGCCCCCCCCCCCCCCTGCAACGGCCTAAGCCGAGGTTCGCGTCTCACTCTGGAAAATCCTACGGCTCGTTGTATATTTTTGGGCTGAGAACCATTTGCGATGGCCAATTGTCCGGTGAACCTGTGAAAGCTGCATCAGGATAGTCTGTGCTCAACATGAATGAATAAAAAAACGTCTGAACGAAGCAAGGTGTATTAAAGATATATTTCACGTTTCATATTTAAGTAAGATAGGTACTCGTATACGCAACAGAAGCGGAATAAGTAAAACCTCTTGACCTAATTGAAATACTCCTTCAAAAGTTAGAGTCGCCTTCTTCCGTATTTTTTTTGCTTGCTTGTCGTAGTCAATTACATCGAAAAATTGTCGAGTAGTTCAAATATTTGTTATAAGGAAAAGATGAGGAAAATTAAAAAAAGAAGAAATGTTCGATTTTATTATGGAGTTCAGGAAGTATTCGAGTATGTGTTTGGCAATCAAAAACACAAATTGAAATTTAATTGAAGGTCAAAAGAAACAATAATCGTACCAAATGTTTTTTTAAAGATATATAATATGTTTAAAACTAGTGACCCGCCCCGGCTTCGCACGGGAGCGCTCCTAATACCAAATTCAGAAAAACTGCGAACGTTTAAATAAATTATAAATACCCACTGACATTCACACAGCGCCATCTAGTCCAAATTAAACGTGAAGCCTGTAGTATGAGTACTGTACTAATGTACTAATGTCATCTATTACATACCAAACCTTCCTCTTTAATCAATCAATCAACTCCGTTGAGTAGTTGTATAGATAGGGATATAGGGACAGAGAAAGCCACTTTACTATAAAGTCACACATTTTATTCCTACTAACCGCGCTCATAATAATTAGTGATCATATTTTTTTTCATTAGTATTATTACAACAAGAAATATTTCAAATAAAATTCATAATATTGATTTTCGGAACTATTTTCTTCCCATCATTCATTTAGTTTCTTTTTTTTTGTAAAGAATGATTGTTGTTTTTTTAAATGGTTTGAGAAATATTTTTCGAACATCGGATGAAGAGTTGAAAATTTATGTGAATACATAAGATTACAATACAATATTTTGCATAACTCATGTGTGAATTAATTCATTAAAGGAGCCTACCCTTGTGATCATGGAATTCGTAAGCGTTGGGAAACTCCAGCAGTTTTTGAGGGACTCGCGCGCCGAGAGACACTATGGGAACACGCACGGCAGCCAGTTTCTTACATCTCGGGATCTCACCCACTTTGCCTTTCAAGTCGCCAGAGGAATGGAATTCCTTAGCTCCAATGGGGTAAGCTAAAATCTTTTTCGTATTATATTTTAGAATGTTTGCCACTAATCACGTCAAACACCGACTCATATCTTTTATCAAAGTCTGACAATTTAAAAAAAATAAGTATCACACCGTTATGTACCATTACAGGCCTTCCTCATTGCTGCTTATGGATTGTGCGAACCTACCGCGATTCGATCATTGTGAATTAATGGGATTGAAGAACAACCATCCAATTGTTTATCGATAAATAATATTTTATCAAAACATCATATTATAACGTTTCCTGATAATGATTCAATAAATATAATTATGATATAATTTATGTTAATTCTAATATAAAGGAAGTTGAAAGGGTATTTTGGTTGCTATTAAGGTATTAGTTTCATATCGGTGCAAATGCTGAAATGAATGTTCTTCCTTTTGGAGTTTCAAGCCCGAAATATTTGGTAGAAATTTTAATAGAAGAAACGTTATCAAATTCATCGTATCAAATTGGTGTTTTATACGGCTGCTTAGATCAAAACAAATCATCGTTTAGTTAAGATTATATCTGTGTTACGAATCTGATAATTCATTAATTTGATTGCCATTTAATTTTTCTTTGACATCTGTGCAGACTATAGAAAACTGAAATATCACCTGAGTATTGCCACTGCAATTTAAGTATTTACGCTACAAAAATCAACTGCGCTAATGCTGCTGCGGGAAAACACTAGCATACACACTTAACGGCTGATTGTGGCAAAACTTAACGATCTAGGAGTAATATATTTTTGTCGCTTAACATACATGTGTGACACTTCTTAATATGTAAGTAGGTTCTGTTCATAGACACCCAAATCTTGTCTCTAGCGCAACAACCTAATTAGTAGCACCATACCTCTAGGTAGAGAGGTTAATCATGTAACCATTAGATTGAGATCTAGCCTCTTTACGGCCCAATATCAAAGGTCCATTTATTTGAATACAAACAATGTGTTTTAATCTTCAGATCATCCATCGAGACTTAGCTGCAAGAAACGTATTAATAACAGAAGAGCGAACGTGCAAAGTGGCAGATTTCGGGCTGGCGCGGGACGTCGGAGGCACGCATGTCTACGAGAGAAAGAGTGACGGCCGTCTACCTATCAGGTGATTGTTTACTTGAAGAAAAAGTTAACGTATCTTCAATTATTAATTATTAAACAAACAACTGTTTTATTGCTTACTGACATAGTAGACGTTTATACGAGTATCCATCAGAAACAATAAATTTTCTATTGTATCAGAAATCCGGGCGATTATGAGGTTAAGGTATCATCATCATCGACTCACTATCCGTTCCCACCGTAGGGCATGAGCCCACCGTAACCGGGTTTACAGGCCTGAGTGGTCCACTCGGCCCAGTGCGGACTGCCGACTTCACGCACAACCTTTGAATCTCTTCACAGGATGATTTCCTTCGCCGCAAAAGCGTCGGATAACATATATTTGTCGACCTTTGACCTTGAACACTTTTTCCCAAAAAAGGAGAGGGAAAGAACATTCTAACTTTAGTTTTAATTGGGAATCACAGTAGCTTCCGTTTATTTTTGTGTGAATGCATGTCAACCTAAACGCCTAAGTACCACCAAGCCTTTTTCTGATTACCTTCCCTTAGTTCCCTATCTTAATTGTGATTATTTTAGATTAAATCTCATAATAAAAGAGTAAAATTAGAAAGGCCTTTATCAATGTTGTGTTATAATAAGCTTGCTCAGTGAAGCCTCGAAAACGTCAGCGGCTAACATTGAAAAATCCTTCCGAATAAATTTAGAGGAGTGAGTCTAACTTTTATCCTAATTGACATTGTGTAATGTTTTTTATTTACACCTCATTAACTGAAGTTTATTGAAACGGATTCATTAGTTCACATTCGGAAGCTTGTTAAAAGTAAGTCGTGACGTAGTATTCCGTACTGAATTTGTGAAAAAATGTTTATTAAATAAATGTGTATTAACTATGCTTTCAATAAATTGTATCCTTCGATCAATACAATGCGTTGTGGTAGTGCGTTTAGTGGTAATTTGTATTGTACCCATTTCTCGGTTTACTTCTACGGTTATATATACACTTGATACTTAATAATAGTAATGTACACGCGTCTTGACAAGCAAAGCGTAGAGCCGATCGATGGACCGACGACTTACAAAAGTATAAGGAATGGCTGGATGAGGAAAGCGGAAGACCGGGATATCGGGCTCAAAATATGGTAGACCCATGTCGAACAACTGTCCAGTGGACTGCGATATATCAACAAAAATTAATAAAAAATAATATATATATGCAACATATATTATACATGTGTCATTATACTTACGCACGATTTTACATATTTATTACGAAAACACAAATTACAAGCCATCCAAGTTTATCCCTTGGAATTTATATTTGTAACTGGTGAAAATATTAATTAACAAGTAAAACATGTGAACGTGATGTTTTGCAGATGGATGGCGCCCGAATCACTGTACGATGATATATTAGCGTTAAATCCGATATTTGGAGTTTTGGTGTTCTTCTTTGGAATTGACTCTAGGCTCCACGCCTTACCCGGGAATGTCAGCTGGTGATGTTATGCGAAAGGTAAATAATCAAATAACAACCCAATTATAAAATTACAGAAAATAACTATCTACCTATATCACTCATAAGCAAATTTATGAAATTTTACAAGGATTGAATGCCAGTGGATTCTTACATCATCATCAGCCTATAATGACCTACTGTAGAGCACAGGTCTTCCGCACAGCACAACTGTGGGGCGATTCCGTGACATAAGACACTGGCCCAATGGGGATTCGTGCATGTTAACGACTACCATTATAAGCTTGTAGCCGGACCGACGGCTTAACGGTGCCCTCCGAAGCACGATACCTACTAAACCTATGCGAAACGTAGTATGATAAAAACTATTCACATAAATCGTTTTTTAATGCTTACATTTTAATAACTTTCCTATACTAAATAGGTTTGAACTTGTGTAATACTATATCTTTAACGTTCTAAGAACTTTATTTGACGAATCGTACATCTCTTTATATTAATGTTGTCGATTCCTTATTGAATAGATTAAGAACTACAAGTTCGTTTTTCTGTCTGATACCTAAATATTTTACTGCCACTATTTTTATGTATTTACATTAATAAGGTCCTCATTAAATAAGTGTTGTGTTTTAATTGTAAAAGTAATGTATTTAGTAAACTTTAGGTCTAATTTATTATACAAATGGCATGTTTTTGTAGTATAACTATAGTATTTAAATTAGATGTGCCCTGCAACAATATATGAGCTACAAGTACTACAACAAAGATATTCAGGACTTATTTAGTCAGCCAGCAGTTACAGGATTCATATATGTCTACTTTAAAACTAAACATTAAAGCATGTTATCAAGCATAAAACAAAATGATACAAAGTGACCAGAACCACTGGAGCATAAATCTCATTTCGTAGAGGATACGATATATTTGAGTAAAATATTCAGTAGAGCTATGTCTCTGTAAAGCAAATGATCAAACGTTAATCGTTAATATTAGCTTTACTGTTGAACGACTTTCCCAAATTCTTTTCGATGCGTTTAGTCACGAGTCTTTCGAACAGACATTTAGAAACCAGACAGGTACGACTTCAGGACAGAAGGTTTCTCCTGATGGTAGGTGCTTAGATTCAAAGCTAACTGCCGAATAGCTACTACTATGCGTGTTGGTAAGTTTCCAGAACCTCCTTTGCTAATTTGTGCTGAAATGAAAATATGTTATTGCAGATTTACGTTTTTTTTTTTCTTGTTGTTGTTTTTTTTTTGACGTCAGCTACTACACTAAGGGTTCCGGATTCGATCCCTGAGCAGTACAAACATATGTGTGAATGCCTGTTTGTTCCTATGTATGTATTTATAAAAAATAACTATATAAAAGTTGTATAAAATATACTTCACGCATAAGAAAGCGTTTATGCGTTACCTAACCTAAATTTAAACATATAATGTTTACCTTATTGCTGAATACATAAAAAAATTTACAAATAGACACCATATTATATATAATAATATTGTTTTCTTAATTATTATATATTATATATATACACACACATATATAATTATATAGTATATATAATATATAATAATTATAATGGTGTGTGTGTGTGTGTATATTGGAGTTTTCTAATTATATATATATTTATTAAACTCCAAATCCTTAGAATCATATAGAAGTGTATCCTTTGTTCATACCCATACTACAAGCTTCACGCTTATCTACTGGGGCTAGATGGCGCTGTGTGAATGTCAGTGGTTATTTATTTATAAATTATTAAGTTAAATAAATATAAACATTATGTTTCACTTATATTGTTATGTTTTTTGTTTAGGTACATAGTGGGTATCGCTTAGAGAAGCCAGAGCATTGTCGTCGCGAGTTGTACAACATAATGTACTACTGTTGGGAAGCAAAGCCAACCGACAGACCTGACTTCAAGGAGGTGGGGCAATGCTGGAACGACTTTATGCACTGAGACGGATTACATAGAGCTAGAACGCTTTCCTGATCATTCCTACTACAACGTGCAACATCTGGATGGAGAGAAACTTAAAGCCAGCCAGCTAGTGTTGGCTTCGCGCAATGATATTCGGTATCTATAAAGGTAGATACGCCATCCGTGCCTTAAAAACGAAGCCGAAGAGAGTACAGTTTGTACTTTTTTGTTTAGGTAAATGTGTTTGAAATTCGAAATATGTATATGTGTGCTGTCACTGCATTCGGAAGACTTTTTTCGATTGTTTTGTGAGCATATCACGAATCCAAACTTTTGGCTTAGTGTGATAAATTACAATAGATACATTATTCATTCAAATGTTAACCTGTTTCATGTACCCACATTTATAGCTTATATATATTCAAAATCGTACCGTAATTAAACTATTCGAAAAGAAGCTAGCTCTGCTACCTCTTTCACTAGTGAATGATGAATTACGGGAGTTAATCGCTTCATTAGTATTTTTTATTTCTGTAGGTAACAGAATTAGGTTATGAGTATGACATTATTGTAACTACTTTTGATTATTATTACGTACCTATCACAATATTGAACTTACAATTAGTGTTCATAACAAAAATGTACAGGAAATGAGATAATCTTAAACCGTTTATTATATTTACATTTACATTCTCATGAATATTTCAGGCGTGATGAGCTTTCTAAAGTCATGTCTATTGACAAAGTTTATTTTCTTTGTAAATTTGTTCACTTAAAATCCTGAAACTATTTAAGGATATGGCAATATAGCTAAGTTTTACTCCTACAGTTAAGTCCTAGTCTTTGAAAATATGGAATCAATCTTCAATACTATTTAAGGCATGTGTACAGAATACAACTTTATTTTAATAAACATTTTGTTAAATATTTAATGTCTTTAATTTCCTACTGTAGCCTATTATAATTGGAAAAATTTTTCGCTTTATTAAGTTGGTGTTCATAAACACTTCAATTATAAAGGATACTGTGCCAGAATACATCCAAATGATAAGGCCAAAAAACCACCTTGCAAATGCTGAAGTGACAATGCGTCGACATTCGGCTTATTATTTTCTATTGCACGCAACAATTTCATTCGCTTCAGAGTATTAGATGCTGCAAAATGTCTCCGTACTCCAGAATTAACACCAGCTTGTTTAAATATGGAAAGAACATGAGAGAACTTATTGAGAATGAAAATCCTTTCATTGCCACCATTTCCATTGGAACCGTAAATACATTTATGTCGAATGCGTAATATTTGTAATTTCCAAAACTGTCGCTAAGTTCCGGCAATTGGGATGAAATATGGGCTAGTTCCAGGCGACTGCAAAGTAAAGAGAAATTTCTATGTACCGCTACATCTATTAATGCAGCAGATATATTTTCAATGTCAACCATTTCTCCCGAATTGGAAATCATATCGATCAGTAGAATTATAAAATAAATCATGCAGTTCTTGGAATCCGCCAAATTTTAAATCACTCATTATCAATTCTTCCACGTTTTTTATTTGGTATTCAAATGTAGGATTTCTTAAAACATCTATAAGTTTAGTTTGGTAACCAGTTAAACACATCATACAGTAAAGATTTAAGAAAACAAAAAACAATCTCAAACTTTCTTTTTTTGGACGCAAATACGTACAAAATCCTAAAGAACATATCCAAGTGCTGAGAAAATCATGTATTATTGTTCTATTTCGAACTGTATCGCCACTGACTTTTCCCAGTATATTCCAAACAAAAACAAAATAAAAAAAATATAATTACAATTAACCAAACGGATTTTTGAAAATTATTATCAAAGCGATCCATCTTTGTGACGGATGCGCTTTCGGTACAACCCAGGTATAAGAATCAGCTAAATAAGCCGAGCTACAATCAAAATCTTCATGAACGTCGTTGTCTGGGAATATCCCCCCAATTAATACATCTCCTTTATTAGAAACTAATTCTTTTATAGCTCCACTCCACCGACCATCATTCCGTTCTCCTCTAAACGAATGAGTGATTTCATAATTCACTTTGTATTTAAATGTTTGTGCCATTTCATTTATAAGCTGTTTCTCAATATTTGATTCGTTTTCATCTTCGCTAACAAAAGGTTGTCTCTCGAGAGCTATTATGTTAAGAGTACAACCATTCATGTTTGCTGGCACTTTATTTTTGAACAGACGTCTATCATATTGTAGGGAACCCGTTGACAAACATTATCTTAACAATCTTTGATATGCAGTTCATTACTATAGCCACAGTACTTTGGAGGGTCATATGGACTCCAGCTATATATATGGGAATTCCTATTTGGTTTGGTGTGGGGAACAATAACTAATATTAATACATGTATCTAAACATACAAGATAATATATCTTCTACATTTTGAACATTACGTTTCATGAAACCAAAATTTAACAACAAAACAATAAATTTAGCTAGTGGGTTCCAACTCTAGATCGGATGAGTTTACTCCCTAGATAAGTAAAATCATTATAGTTGTCAACAATGATAATAAAATAATCGGCTAAAGGCACTGCTTCGAAAGCATCAAAATTGTGCAAATACTCTTTTTCGTCTTCTTTATCACAAATAGCCACATCGCTTCTTGAACTTGAAACTTGAACTGAGTACATAAGCTTCACATGAATAAACCTCAATAGTTCTCTTCGTATCCCCAATACAGGAGTACTTGCGTGAATGGTATTTGCAAAAACTAAAATTCCTGGTTTATTGAATTCGGAGTTTAACAACTGTATAAGACATTTTGTGTAATCTTCAATTATTGTTGGCCCTTGAGGATTAGTGAATGACTTAGTACCACCCACTAGAAAAAATGCTAATAATATTATTGACTTCACCATCCTCACGTTAGAAGTTACGCGAAGTAATATCTATTTATATGAATACAGGTCATGTTAATATCGTGCACGAATGTCATGAGTTACAGTATAAATTTATCAAAACATTGATCACCACTTTGAACTATAATTTGTGACCTACCTGAAATGGCATTTGGCTGACACAAACCAGAATCACATGTTTTTGAACTTTTTCTCTGTATGTATTAATGATAAAACTATTGTGTTAATATTATTATGTATGTACATTTTTCATCATCAGCTTATCCAACGTCCCCACCGAGGGGCACGAGCCTACCCGTATAGGGTGTTTAGGCTTTAGTCTTACACACGGGCCCAGTGCGGGTTGGAGGACTTCACGCACAATCTTTAAAATTTCTTCGCAGGCGTTCTCAGGTCTCACGATGTATTCCTTCACAGTAAGAGCGTCAGATAACGTACATATAATTTCGAAAATCCGAAATCATTTGGAAAGGATTTGAACCTCAGCCCTCCCGGTAGGAGGGCAACAGTCGAATTGATTTGAACCGTATGATTCAACTATGATAGTAACCCACAGTTGCATTACTTCAATGGATGATGTAATAGCAATATAGCTTGAAAATAAACTGTCTAACCATAATACGAACCGCATTTCATAAATCTAAGTTTATTTTACATCCGCGACGGAGCTTCGAGAGTTGACTTTATATTCTAAACATGCCTGTTCCGCAGTTTACGTTTGTCCTCTTTCTTGGGCGAATAACTCGGATTTGAAACTTTTATTTCACAATGATAAAAGTAAAATATCAACAACATCCTCATTCTGTCAGATAATGTAGTTTTCTCTTTTGAGTTCGTACAGATAATTGCTTTTACTCTACTGGAATATAAAGATCTTCCTGCATTAAAAAATAAGGCGTAACAAAAAGTTTCATTACAAACTTTTGACGACCCATTTGGTGTCGCGGTTGAGAGGTCGACTGCAATACCAAGGTTTCCGGGTTCGATCCCCGGGCAGTACAAACATTTGTGTGCATGAACATGTCTGTTTGTAATGGTCTGGTGTTTTCTATGTATAATATGTATGTATTTACAAAAAAAAAATGTATATAAGTATATTTTATCCGTTGTTTAGTACCCATAATACAGGCTTCACGCTTAACTTGGGGCTAGATGGCTGTGTGAATGTCACTGGATTTTATTTATTTATTTATTATTTATTTACACTATTAAAATTTAACAGCGAGGCGAATTGAAGTATAATTGAGATTTTTTTATGTTACAAAGTGTATAGCACAGTGTGTTTATGGTATTGCGCCTGAACATGACAAAACAGCAGCTACATTGAAGGAGACCAATAAATAATATACAGCTAATATTCTACATTGATGCTGCACTGCGCCTGTCACCCGAGACACAGATTTTAGGTATCTCATACCGGTAATTTAATATAACTGCCCTCACTCCTGTTTCACGAAACGATATCTAGCGCTGCGGTTGTAGCTGCCAAGACGACTAGGTACTGAATCTACCACCTAGTATGTTATGATTTTGCTTTACTCTTTACCAGCGAAATAATTAAAAAAGGGAGCTAATATATAACTATTGTGTCGATCATAAACATAATTAAGTGGATATTTATTTATTTACTAGTGTAACGCGAACATCTGAAGGAAAACAACGTGAGGAAACCTGCGGACGCCTGCGGAGAGGTTCAAAGGTAGTGCGTAAAGTCGTCCAATCGGCACTGGGCCCGCGTGGAGGACTAAGGCCTAATCACCAGGTTAATACGGGTAGGCTCGTGCCCTCAGTGGAGACGCTTAATGAGCTGATGATGATGACCGTCTTACAGAATTATTTAAAAAATACACTAAATTTTTTTTCTAACAATCACATACAGCAAAAGCAACATCACGAACAAAAAACTCTCAGCGGTATGATTTCACGATAGGATAGCCAGGAAGGTACCCATCTTGAAACTTTGCCACAGACAAGCCCGACTTGCATTCGCGAGATTTTTAAAAACTATACTATGTGACAGTGAAAAACTGGACTTTCTCCTCGAGATGAACATGAATAGGGTATGTTCTGATGGAAAACGATATGTACAACGTCCCCTGAATACAGCTTTCAATCCTAAGTACACGCGGGATACATTAAACACGGGAATGTAAATATTTGAGGGTGCTTTACTGGACATAGTGTTGTTTTGTTATAAAAGTTGGATCTGTAAAGTTAGTAGGAGGTAGCATGAACCAGGTCTAAACAAAATATAATAGAAGAAACAATGCTAGACATTGTACCTTTATTTGGGCATTCCGCATGATATTGATCTAAAGTAGACTGTAAACCGTAAGGAAGAATGGAAACAGGTAAACAGGTCCTGTCTTAAACTGGCCAGATTTAAGCCTTATATTTGAGATTAAATGTAAGTGGCAAACAAAACATTTCCCGAGCGGTTTTAGAAATCGATCTTATTATAATTATTTATCCATTTTCAATACTACTCGAATGTGCTACTTTGGTAAAACAAATAAAATTAATTTTAAAACAGTAAGTGAATTAATTAAATTCCTTTTAAACTTTCTCAAGCATAGGAATTGAATGGATCCTTCATAATTTTTATGGCATATTCAAATTATTACTTTATATCAAATAAGAATAAAAATAATTCAAAGTATTTTTATGATATGGCATTTTGTCGTGTTCCGACAAAACTGTGCATCTTCTTGAATATGGAATCCAGAGATGCCATGGATTTAAGTAGCCATTTGTAACAACATTTTAAAGGAGAAACCTAGATTACAATGTTATAAGAGCGGCAACGTCTTATGACTAAATCCAGTATTATCCATCATCCTAGGGAAAAACAAATCAAAAAGGCCAAATTTTAAGATGACGTCTACTTATGTACACATCATTGAACTAACTACATGGAAGCGGTGCATTTGACAATTTCCATAGATTTCTTTGATGTCAGAATGTGGCAAATTCGCTAGGAACCATAAATACAAGGAAGGATGACTAAAATAACAACTGCACTGCATATCTTCATTCCTTTTTTCCTTAACGTATTTATATTATTTATATTATATTATAGTTATTTATATTTGTATTATTTATATTTATGTTATTTATATTATAGTTTACACACATTTCCTGATTTATTTAATATAAATTTAACCAAAATCTCACGAATTTGAATAACAGCCGTCAATTACACAAGACATATTTTTATGACCTAAAACACTTCATAAGGAACGAGCACACTTAAAGATAAATCACTATCTGAGCGTAAATTATACAGAAAATATTTTTCTTATAATCAGGAGCCGCCATACCACTGACAGTACTATAATCCGGCCATGTGAGCAAGGTGTCAAACTGTTTTTAACAATCTTTAAGAATGCACGTCAAAATGTGATTTTTAATTTAGTAGTATGCTAAATAAATCCAATGACATAACATTGTATTGAGTCCACTGACAGATGTGACGACCTGCTAATTATGAGAACAATGTTCAGATTGCTGTCTCATTTTCGCTGACGCAAAATCGTGTAAGGAGTGAGAGCATCAGGTATACGTTTTGAATCGCTATTTTAGCCCGGATTCCATGCTTTAGTTAAATTTCTATGGTATACAAACATATATGACATAGACGCCATTCATTGAACATAATTTAGAATTATGGCATATACCTATAAGGACTGAGTTGTATATTTCAAGAAGTGAAAAAAGCTTTTCTTTTAATATACTTACTTTTAAAATCAAATCATTTCTTATAATTAAACGTTTATTTTAGTATGAGGCAAAATTCATTATTTTATACTTTATTAGTGTACTTAGTAATGGATTGCTTTTTTTTCGTGGGTATGTAATATGATCTATCTTATAAAAAAATACATTTTCACTGCATCTCTCTCCCATTATATATCCCACTGAGAACGACTATAGGCGTAAGTGCAGATTGGGTGACTTCACGCATAACCTTTGAATATATTCGTAGGCGTGTGGAGGTTTCCTCACGATGTTTTCCTTGTAAGAGCGTCGGATAAAGGTTTATATAATTTCAAAAAATGGAAAAGTGAAAGAAAATTTTTTTTTGCATTTTAGTTTTGAGACGGTTTTTTTTCCATTTTCAGTTGGTATTTTTAGCAGTCGGGTTTTTGTTTACTTTTTATTATATTGTTTTATGTGAATCTTACACATGCTATACCTTTTACCTATATTGTATGTATAATATATAGATTCATGTTAAGTTACATTTTTGCACACACTGGTACAGATTGACAAACACGTTACTTATTGTATTAATATGTTTTTATTTTAAGTTTAGACACATCCCAAGATCAGACAAGTGCCCGAGCTAATACCCTACTTGACGACGCTGATGACATCCAGAGGCAACTAGACAACGAAGCTAGGGACCGCATAAAATATGGACGGGTTTGTATGGACGTTACATGCACATTCAAAGGTCAGGAAAGGTTGTTGAAGTCCGTGGCCCATTTAGTGTAATGTTTAGATGTCAGCTACTACTGCAAGGA
Source organism: Leucinodes orbonalis (assembly GCA_019425675.1). Lineage (NCBI taxonomy): Eukaryota > Metazoa > Arthropoda > Insecta > Lepidoptera > Crambidae > Leucinodes > Leucinodes orbonalis. Next base: position 12,141 of record PQWD01013323.1, on the reverse strand, counting down.
ATCGTCCTTGTTCAGAAAAAACATTCGTGTGCATGAATGTGTCTGTTGGTATTTATATGGGCAATATTTACGTATAATGTGTATGTATATTTTTAAAAAATCTGAATGTTTTGGTATAGGATTTTTAATCCAAGATGACATTTTACCAAACTATGAATGAAACTTTCGAAATTTATTTATATTTTTAGCATCATAATGGCTCCATGCTTGAGCGGGATGCCTCTTTAGTCGTATAATTAAATGTTCACACACTTCGATCTTGAAAATGTTGTCAATGACAAACAGATTGAACCAGAAACCCTAAACTCTCGCTGTGATAAAGAAATAGACTAATTTATAATTCCAGCCTAAAACAATCTGGGTATTTCACATTCCTACGCAGTTTCCAGAAATACGCTTTGCAGATAAGACTACTAGACCAAGAAGATCAATCGTAAGTAATAATAATTATCATGTATACAAGTATATTCTTCTATTGGCAGACAGTTTGTAAAAAATCTTTTCTTTTTCACCCGCCCAGTCGATTAATTTACACTAAAATCATACCGCCCATGTGGTTTCTGAGTATTTGACCCTTCGACCGCCAGAATTCTAGACAAAATGGAAAATCTATATTTGGTGACGCTTTTAGGCGTCTCTGGCAGCCAAAGGGTTATGGCCACCTCATAGCCTCTGCCGAAGTTTTAATGTAACGACCGTCATATTGGTAGCAGGGACCGCGACAGCATAACGTTTCCGGAGCACGGAACCATCTTTTTTTTAGACAACCAGACTATTCAGCCTGCAACGACGTATCCAATCGAAAAAAATCACACAACGGCACTTGAATTTTAAATTATGTGGTTTCCTAGTTTCGAATCAAGGAGAGATCTTAGTTTTATGGGCGAAACAGATTATTTTAGGGTTATATGAAAAACCCTTTAAGAACTAAAGAAACAATGATTATTCAAGGACCAGCCTTTCTCGATGGCCGTTAATTTATTTTTTCAGTTTATATTAAGACTAGTGCAGATAGTTAGTTTCTTAAATGACTATGTTATATGTAACAAGTACAAAATTAGGTGAAAAATCAAGATTGAAGTATTTAAATTGGGCTTCCTTTGTTTACTCGATTCAATACAGCTAATATAAATAACAGTCAGCGTTTAAAAGATAGGGGCTCTTTGGGTATCCAATTTAATAGATGCATCCAAAAAGTCAATAATATCGGTACAAAGTATCTATATTATTGTTAACGATCTCAAAAGATGGAACGTATAAAATTTCATATGCATTTGACATTAGTTTGATCAGTAAAATGTCTTGAACACTAGATTGCGTGAAGAGGTTTTCGTAAATATATTTATCTATGTGCTTTACTTTTAAAACTAAGGCTTGTATTCTAGAACGAGACCCCAGCGTTGATCTTTACTTGAATAGAGTAAGAAAGGGATGCCGCTATTTATCGTCTATTGCGCTATTTCCTTTCTAACTCTATTTAAGTTAAGATCAACGCTTGATACATGTTCTAGAATACGGGCCTAATAATGCTGACATACCATTGGCGCGATGACTAACCACATTATTGGCGGTTCGTTTGAATCTATCTAATGGCATTTAAACGTCTGATTTTTTGAACGACTACAATGTTGACAACAATGGATACTTTATTTGTACCATATTATTGACTTTTGGTTGCGTCTATTAATTTGGATAATCTGTGCCCCTATTTTTGATGCTGAGTGTACATGTAAGTTAAATATAGATTTTACGTTGTTTCTATGCATGAAAGGTAAAAAATCAACAATTATCAGAATCTACGTCACAAAATGTATCATTATCATCAAAATTATTTTGGTTGAAAATATTTGTAATAAAAAGTTGGCTTCTGAGACAACGAGAATTAGAAACGAATCTCAGAATTTTGCGATAACATTGAAAATATAAGCCTTTAAGACCGTTTTTTTACTTGTCAAATCAAAGTGGAATTCTAGATGTGCGATTCTCAAAATACTTTTTAGAAAGTAAAATTGGTGCAGACATCTTAGCTTTGATAAAATGATAATAATTAAGTAAATTAAGTCGCCATCAAAAACAATATCCAGAGTGATCCATTAGACTAGTCTCCCACAGAAATAATCTTAAATAGGTACGGACTTATTCTAGTTTACTGTTTATTTTTAGTATCTTAAAACTTTCGGTTCGGTTATTAATTATACACCTTTTTAGAAGTTTTCTTCACCATCGTGCAACGGATGGTAGGAAGCAGTATGCAACAGCTTACACAATATAAAAGTAAATAAAGACTCGATGTAATGATAAAAAATATTTCTAACAGAGTGAACTAAAATAATTTACGTTGTCGCTCAATCGTTAACAATAGCTTCATATCGCCTAATGCCTAACCAATCTAATTTAATTCTGATCCTACTTGGTGTCATGCTACGCCATCCATATCTTGAAGTATTTTTAGTAAAAAATCCAGCAACGCAATGTAAATTGTATTGTAATGAAAGACAAACAATTATTGATGGATCACGAAAAGTTAAAAATTTAATTATTCAAAGCTTTCATAAATTACATACAAATCGTCAGAAATTTGAGTAGGACACATTTCAAGAGTTGATTGTTTCACCCCTGAGAAACAATAAGCAGATTAATAAACATATACTCTATATATATTTCTCAACATAATTTAATAAGATTAATCACCAGTAACCGGGATATCTGGCGCAAAATGGGGGAGACCTATGTCCAGCAGTGGACTGCGATAGGTTGAATAAAGAATCACCAGTGACTGATTTGTCATAATTTATTTGTGCAATAAAAATGAGCCAAATTGATTCCTATATCCTTCCTATGTTGACACATCATTTTGTCTGATTTTGCACTAGTTTGAGCTTTATTTATACATCCTATACCTATCTACATGCCAAAGTTTCTACTCGTACAAGGCACGCAGAACTCACCTGTGGCAGTCCGGTAAAAAAAAAGACATTGAAAGTCGATTCTTTTGGATTACAATGCACGATTAATTTTGAAACCTCAGGGTGGTACAACATTTTTTTTGCTACTAGACTTTACAAACTGAGACTGAAGCTATCTGCACAGAATACTTAGAATATCATTTTTTTGTGAACGACATTCGTATATCCAACAAGCACTGGATACTATACAATAAGCTATTCTAAAAGTTCCTTTGGGATTAGATTTCATTGAATTCTCCTCGTCATTTCGTTTTACCACTTCAAAAGGATGCCATCCCTTGTCATAGCTGACGTTATCGTATTTCGGAATTTCAACTTAGAAAATTCGGTTAAAATAAATTCAAAATAATAAAATTCTCCACTGAGATACACTGAAATGTGTGCATCAAGGATTAAAAGAATTAAAAAGGAGAAAGTATAGTACAAGTAGGACACGTCGTGCAACCCGTCCGCAGATTCATCCACGCATAGTGAAGTGGGCCATATCTGTTGAGATCTATCTGCATATCCGCATTCCGTGATTTGTCGGTTTTTTGGGCGCTCAATGAGATCTACCGAGAAATACTTTCGTCACACCGACACAGACGGAAGCAATGAAGGCGGACAGAATTCTAGACACACGCGTGCGCTGTCACTTTTCTCCAAAACTATAGTTCTTGTACTCACAAAGTTACAACAAACTGCGTGAGTATTTGTATTCTATAAACCGCATTTAGATTGTCAAAAGAAACTTGAAAATAGTATCAAAGTCAAAAACATTTATTTCAAATTAGGTTTACATAAAGCACTTACTTAAACTAAAAATATGAGTTTTGATGCTTTGAAAAAAAAAGCGCTTCAGAGGTTTGGCCTGTTGAGAAAGAAGGACCCAAGAAAACTCAACAGTGTTGCCTTTTTTAAAAACAATTCCTTAATGTAACAATATATCATAAACACTGAAATAACTGAGCAGTTTAAGACCACGGATTTTTATCACATAAATATTCGTCAATAGTGTAGTACCCTTTCTAGGTGTTGTTTGATTCTAACTTTAAACATATGAAAGGGCAACTCTACAATATTTTGTGGGACCTTATTGAAAAACTTTATACTTCTTCCTATAAAAGATAATAGAAGAAGTATATTTTGGGGTTCCCCATACTTTGAACTGAAACTCTAATATTTTATTAATCATACGTACAATATACGTATGGTGTCAATGTATAGGTATTCAAAAGTTATGTAAAATTATTTAATATATTTTATTTATTAGTTTGCGCGAGAGACACTTCCAAAGTCATAAAATAGTCTCCCCCTTCACTCTAACTTTTCAAATATAATAATGTGTGTCTCGCAAGTGAGTATGGTGTGTGTTGTGTGTGTGTGTGTGTGTATCTGTGTTTTATACATTTATGTATGTGATTACTAATGTGATTGTGTGTGTGATGAACCAGCAACAAATGGAATTGATAAAATTTTAAAAACATATTGTGATCTGCATTACTACAAAAACTAACAAAAAATTACTTAAAAAAACATTTAAGGGTGGACGATGCGCACTCTCTAACAGTTGTACGTGCTATAATCAATTATCGAATTGCTCAATGCAAATTTTAATGAAAAGAGAGTATTATAGTGAATTAGCACTCAGATTTCAGAAATCAATCACAATATGCGACTCTATAGTCTTTGTATAAACTTATGCAATCTAACCCAATATTTATTATAATAAAAATGAAAAAACCGCTACAGCATAAATTTTAATTGTTTGGCTGGCAAGTTATACTAAATTTTGAGGCAAAGTCAGATTAAAATCGCGTGAAGACTGCCAAAACGACGAAGTTTTTTGATCGGGAGCCTCCAAATTTCGAAACATTTTTTTTGCCTAAATACTTTAATTGAATGTAAATAAACTAAATCGAAACTGTTGTCAATTTTCATGTATGTATGTAAAATGCGAAAACTAGTAAACAAACCTACCAAATTTATTTACCTATATAAATAATTTAATTACTTTTTTTATTTGTTTTAGAAGACATTGTGATGGATTGGAATTACGCCGGTAAGTTAACATATTATTGTTTTTAAGAAGAATCTTCCTTTATTTTCAAACTAGTTAATTACACTGCTGAAATACTGATAGATCCGTCCAATTTTGCGCTAGACATTTCGTCGGTCAAAATCCCTTGTCCAACTTTACTAGCGACCTTATGAATGTCATCGGTCCAGCGGGTCAGAGGAAGCCCTACGCTCCGCGTGACGTAAGACGTGATCTTTTCTGCCAAATTCGTCTGCGCGATCCTACCGACTCAATCATTGATCACAAATAAGGATGCAGTTTGAGGTTTTTAGTGTTGGCGAAATATTTTTAAAATGAGTTGGAACACGGAACTCTTAAGAGGTCCTGTGGTCCAACTATTTTAAAAGTTGGACAAATGCCCCTAGTAAAGGCCCGTGGTCCAACCAGTTGGACAAAGCAGTTGGACTACAAAGATCGGTTTTTTTTACATCGCACATAATAATCACAAACGAGTACACAGTCCATTAGTTTTCTTTCAGCGGACTTATGAGATACCCAAACAGCGAGCTTCTTTTATGTTGTAGCGGGCAAACGAGCAGGCGGCTCATCTGATGGTAAATGACGCCGTCGCCTATGTACACTTGCACTTCACTTGTACTTCAAGAAGAGAGCGTATTCCTGAGCGGTCGTACCGCTCAGGGAAAAGAGGAAATTAGTCAGATGGTAGCTTATTCCACAGTTTTGTCGTCTGAGACAAGAAATTACGACAAAAACGTACTGTCGAGGACTTCCATTCATCTAGGTGGTGAGGATGAAATTTTTAATTTTGCCTCGAAATACGGTGGTGGAATTTTGCAGCTGGAATGAGTCTGAATAATTCTTCCGAACACTCCCCGTAATATACGCGATAGAAGATGCAAGTGACATTTCTACGCAACATAAAAGATCCAGCCTATCGGAAATATCGAATCGTTGACGATTCGAGCAGCTCGTCTTTGAATACAGTCAATGGACGAAGCTTTTTGAGTGTTTACTACTATGCGAAATACTTTTTCCTTAACCCAGTTATAAAGCAATATTTCACCTCTGTGACTATTTTATTTAATACTTATAGAACAGAATCGATGGGCTACATCATTCCCAGAGTGTGGCGGTCGCTCGCAATCACCGGTCGATCTCCCGTACCATGGACTTAATATTGCGCGAGGAGCAAGGAAGATGTTATTCTACAACTACGACGTTATACCTGAAACGTTAAAACTTACCAGTAATGGTAGAAAAGGTTAGTTTTATAACTTATTTTATGTTAGAACCTTCTACAAAATGAAAGATACAAAATAAATAAATTTAAATTGTTGGACATGGAAATGGTTGAAGCAGTTCAATTAAGACGCATTGGCACACTCACGCGAACATATACACCCCCACACTCACACATATATACACGCACACACTCACACACACAAACAAAGACATACATACGCGCACACACACATATAGTGATAAATAAATGTTATTGTTATTATAACTGAATATTATCCTATTTATGTCTATATCCTTGTATCTGGTTTTTGTATTTATATCAAATCATATACATTATCTGTGTATGTACATAAGCACGTTCTTTAGTGTAAGCGTACGGAGGAGCATGTCTCTCATAACACAGGGGAACATTTATGGGAGCAGTTCTTAATATTTATTGTGAAATGATTCCAAACATAAATCTTTTGTTTCTTTTTAAAATATAAAATAATAGTAGGGTACACTGAAGTAGAATACGTCTTTTTATATAAATATAAATAACTGAAGGCAAGCAAACATCGAGTGAGATCTTAGAAACCTCCAGCCAATTGAGGGTACATCCACATCTCCAAGCTTACATCCCAATATCTAATTGATGGAGCTACTGTTTAAGAAAACTTCATAGCAAAATTCAGGCATTATCAATACATAGGGTGGATAATTATATCCTATATTGGACTTATGAATCGACCTAATGTATTATTGATCCTTGCAAATAGTCAAAATGAAGCTTCAATTCATCATTAAATCTAGCCTATTAAAACTGGTCAAATTACAATAATCGGTTATGGACCCGAGTTAAATAAAAATGTTCAAAAACTTAGCCAACACATGGGGAAATATAAATTTTAAATAATAATTATAGTTCAAAGCTTTAGACTATTTAAGATATATTTATTTCCGTGCCTTTGTATATTACTTCTTTCACTCTTCAACCAGTTGCAGTCAACTGCTGAAAATAGGTGTTCCCCAGATTTTGCAGTAGATGTTCCCGTCCTTTAAATAAATAATAAAATAAATAAATATCCACTGACATTTACACAGCGCCATCTAGCCCCAAGTTAAGCGTGAAGCCTGTATTATGGGTACTAAACAACGGATAAACATACTTATATACGGTTTTTTTTTGTAAATACATACATATTATACATAGAAAACACCCAGACCATTACAAACAGACATGTTCATGCAAAAAATGTTTGTACTGCCCGGGGATCGAACCGGATCCTTGGTGTTGCAGTCGACGTCTCCTCCGTAACACCAAATGGGTCGTCCCTTAGCTTTGCTTTAGTTATCCAGCTTCCACTAGCGAACTTTCGCAAGTCATCGGAACGGAGAGCATCCTATACTACGCTTGCCAAGATGTGGTCTCTACTCCAGACAGCACGTCTCTGTCGTCTCCTTACTCCAATTGTATGTGTGTGTTGCTGATCCGACGAGCTATGTCGGTAATTCACAAGGTTTCTGATTTTATTCTTAAGAGAGTCCCGAGCATAGCTCGTTCCATTTTTCGCTGAGTGACATAATACTCAAGAACCAATCCCAGAGTCAGTGTTTGTCTCAGCTGCACATGACATTACGGGTAGAGTCGGTAAGTTCGCATTGCTCAAAGACTTTTGTCATTAAGTAAAGACCTGACGTAACTGCTAAATGTCGCTCAGCCCAACTGAATCCTCGTACTAGCTTCACTCGAAGTTGTGCTGGCCAGATAGATAGTTTAGCCCGAGTAAATGTATTCTTGCACAGCCTCAAAAAAGACGTCATCGACGCATACTGGTTGTGCATATTGTCGACATTCGTCGTATTAAAATGCCATGCCAAGTCTAACGCGTTGGTAGGATTTATTAGGTTGTTAAGGTTCTCAGCAAGCTCTTCTGGTGGCTTTGCTACAGACTATATCACAGCCAAACATAGATATTAAAAATACTCTTAAAAATACTATTGACGTTAACGCCTCGTTCAGAACAGTCAGGGTCTTATAGACAAACTCCATTGCGTTTGTAAACAGTTTTGGGGATATGACACCCACTGTCTTACTCCGCTTCTCAAATATATGGGTCTTGCCCGCTGTACTTGGATCTGAACAGTCATTGATGCCGATATATCGCCAGTCAATACCACATCGCTGCAGAGCCTCCAGCACAGCCCAAGTTTTGATGGAGTCGAAGGCTTTCTCGGAGTCAACAACCATACACCATGGCTGGTTATACTCTTTGGTCTTGTGTATATGCTGGCAAAACAGTAGCTTATAACTCTTAAAGAAAATTTTATCACCCTTCTTGAAGAACAAGAACGCTTCTGGATCATTCCTCCGGTGTAGTTTCAGGATGGATGACGCCATGAACCTATTGAACGCCGGGAACACAGACACAATAGAAAATCCATTGTGTCTAGCGCTTAAGGCGTCATTGGCGGTCAAAGGGTTAAAAAAAGCTCAATCAATGCCCTCCTTAAACACTTGACAAATACGTTTCTGACAGATTTTAGTGACAGTAACGAAATTATGCGATTTGAAGCGAAATCTGGGGGCACGGTAGTCCCCGCCAAGGTCGAGCGCAAGCAAAACACATTCATACCATCCTTTACAGGATCCATTTCGCGGCATTTTCAGGCCCCAAGTTTGGATAATACCAGAGCGCTGAAATTTTCGTCATCTAGTCACACAACATCAACCATAATAATAAAGTTATCGCAGTAAGGAACCTTAGACTTGGCACGTCTTTGTCTTGATTTCAATACTTTTTAGAGATTATAAAGCAGCTCCATCGAGACTTGGCTAGATTTTGTACAGAATGTTTTTGGTGGGATATGTTATATACAAGCCAATGAAATGCTCGCGTCATTGTCTTATATGGTAATGAGGAACGCCTTTCGCACGATTATGACGACATCCTATCTAACTAGATTACTACCTACCTGCTAATTACCTGCACCAGCAACTATATTACATCTACCGTCTAATGCATTAATTCCTATCTAGGGATACTAATTATATGATCAATAACTTATTTACTAATTGTGTTACCACTAGATGAGGTAATTCCTAACAACAATTTCTGAACGTTTACATTTTTTCATGCTACAACGGTTGAAACGCAATGTATTCCTTATATATGTTTTCGTGAAGGTTATTTGTAACATTTTTGTGTTTTATTTTCCGGTTTCAAAATGTTTACGAGAACTTATTTGGATTTGCAAAACAAAATTGAAGTGTAATTTGACAGGCTCGCAGCTCTACAGGATTGGCTTTCTTATTTTTCACCATTCGCTTCGGTCTATTTTTACCCGACGGCCGCAAGAGGGTTATGTTTCATTACCTGAATGCCGCAGGAGGGTTATGATTTTCAAGCGTATGTATGTTTGTGTGTATTAGATTTCTATTTTTTGAACACATTACATGTCTTTAGATTTGTCTTTATAGCGCGAGTATCACTGGATAGATTAAAAGTATAACAAAATCATAATGGCGGATTATGGACACCATTTTGTAAGTTTGAAAAAAAATTGCAATCCCATCCATCGGGGGCGTTGAATAGGTCTTACTTACAAAAACATAACAAGTATGTGAAAACACCGTTTCGATACGTTTACAAAAAATGAGCCCGAAGAGATATTTTTTAGAAAATAAAAAACAGTGTTTATCTAGCTCAGAAGTCTATATTTAGCAGTGGACGATGGTGATTAAAGTCTAAAAGAAAAATCAAGTAATAAACAAAAACCCGACTGCTAAAATACCCACTGAAAAGGGAAAATCAAGTTCTACCATATAGTGCGTACATGATTGGTATCTACACTTACAAAAACAACTCAAAAATATATTTTTTTATTTAAAGCTACATATTAAAATACATTTATTCATGTATTACATGGTATTGCAGGTGGTGACAAACAAAACTATTTACCATCGTACGAATATTATTGATTAATTAAAAACCTTTTCAAGACTCAAATTATGAACTAGTGTAATCTAGTTACCTATTTACGGTCTCCTAGTACTTTTTAAAACAATGGTTTTCATTCAGACAAAAACACTTTAATGTTTTCAAAACAATCAACAATCTTATGATATGACTGATTTCATGTTATTATATTACCTTTTGATTTGTGTAGTTGTTGGTTTCAAACATTTTCTGTGACAGTCTTGACAAGACAATCTATAGACCTTACTTTAAGTAAGTAGTAGGTTTGGTCTTAAAGTAAGGTCTATAGATTCTTATATCTGTATATAATAACCATTTTGAATATTACTAGTTACAACTATTAGTAATTATTTATTAGTGTAATAATCGCCACACTATCCAAATGGAATAAACGGTATACCATACTTTGTTTTAATATTGCTGTAATATATGTGTTATGTGAATGTATGTATATAATATTTCATCCAAGGGTATGCGTTGATACTGTTTATATGTATGTATGTTTTGAAATTATATTTATTGTATTTTATTATTTTTATATAACTTAGGTTCTAACTTTTGCACAGCCCAATTAATCATTATTAAGAAACTATCCTCTTCTGAAGGTTGTGAAGAAATTGCTTTTTAGTAATAAGACCGCCTTATTTGTACACTTTTTGTTCTGTCCATGTTTTCCCTTGTAATATGTTTTATGTGCAATAAAAGTTTATTATTATTATTATTAATATACTGAAGTAAATTTCATCACTGTCCATTATAAAGTAAATGGAACAATAAAATAAATTAAATTTTGGGGGAAACGGGAACTAGACCTACTGTAGCTTGTAAATTACCTAACATCTGTTGTTTCGGTGACGGGCGCAGTGTGGTATTAATGGAGGATAATAACTGTCTGTAAGTTGTTGCTCTCCTTCAATGCCGCTCCGTCATGGTTAGTCGTATTAAGTACTTACCATTAGGTAAGCGTATACCTATAACATACAAAAAACTTTCTTCTTTATAAAAATAATTAAGAAGATCCTAATTGCATAAATGTAAGCAATAAATATTCAAACTATTGAATGCATAAAAATATGTAATATTGTCTAATGGTTTTTTTATTTATATAGAGCGTAATATAGGGCGTCGGTGGCTCAATGGTGTGGACTGTCGCCTTCCTAACGGTAGGGCTGAGTTTCAAATCCCGACACGTACCAACGTATTTTCGAAAATATATGTACGTTATCCGACGCTCTTACGGTGAAGGCAAACATCGTGAGGAAACCATGTTCATGCAAGCCTGCGAAGAGATTCGAAGGTTGTGTGTGAAGTCGTCCAATCCGCACCGGGCCCGCGTGGACGTCTAAGGCCTAATCACCCTATACGGGTAGGCTCGTGCCCCTCCGTGGGGACGTTTAATGAGCTGATGTTAATGATTTGAAATATCTCAGAATTGGTATTTGTATAATACAGGATATTGGATTGGCAGGACTAAGCTAAAACGATGACGAAATGGTCAAATTGTTTTCAGTTATATTTTTTGGAAAATGGCCCAAAGGTAAACGTCCATATATCTACGGTGGAGCAGCGCACAGCCGTCGATATTTATTTCACTCACTGACACTGCACTGTCCGTCTGAGCATACAGTGACAGGCCTGCAGTATCCAATTGAGAGCCAAGCCCTGCACATATCGGCCGAGTATCAGTCCATGGAGCAGGCAATGAAAGCATCGGTCAGGGATCCGCTGGCGTTCCTTGCTGTCTCAAGTATGTACAAGGTTAGTCGAATTTGGGCTAACAAAGTCAAAATCTTTTCGACAAGTATTGACGATCCGTGTGGTGTAATGAGTGAGACGTCGACTAATTCGCCAAAGGTTTTGGGTTCGATCCCCGGGCAGTAAAAATTTACTTGTATTGATTAGTAGATTTAAGAAATATACATATACGAAGATTATTATTTTGTAATGACGGCCA
>PQWD01013322.1:0-16787 GCA_019425675.1 Leucinodes orbonalis | reverse complement strand
TTGGACTACTTTTGAAATACTGCACGCATTTTTTAGTTCTATAAGGTGTTTATGTACTAATTAAAATGCCTCTACAGCTTTTTATCTTCCCACGTGTAGTGTTGAACATTTGTTGGAAACATTGTTTGTTTATTTAGTAAGAAATTTATGGACTCTCATGTTAAAAAGTAAATAATACGTAGGGAGAAGCTCGTCGACAGGCAACATTTTATTATTTATATACTTTACTATTGAATGAAGTTAAATGAAGTTTGTGCAAAAGGTTCCAAAACGAGGACATCGTAAAAAAGGTTATCGACATAGCTTGAAGGATTAGCAAGTTGAAGTGGTATTGGGCAGTGCTCAGTGCAAAGTATGATGAGATGGGGTAGGAAGGTGGTCCACGAAACGGTAAAGAATTTTCCGTCTAGGTGGACAGTGATGGATGTGCTAGGGATCGGTTTGGTGGAAGTCTTTACGAGAGTTGGATACTGTGAATTAAACTTTGCATAAATAAATTAGCAATTGCACTATTAGCAGTTTCACTTTCCATCATGTAGATTGTTAGCTTGAATGCTGTCGAAGATAACAAAATTTGTTCACATACTTACTACAACTTTGTTCAAACAGCGTCCACTGCTGATACTACTGACTGTATTACTATTAAATTAACAGAAAGGCCTCCTCGGTGATCAAGTGTGTGCTGGCGGGCCGCCAAAGCCTTGTTCGCTATTCGCCTAAATGAGTAAAAAACAAGCATTGCTGGACAAATTCGCACAAAGTGATTATCACATTTCACATTCACTTATCTGATAAGTTTTAATTCTTCTTTTTATTTTTCTTGATTTGATTGACACAAAAGCTTAATTTATCCGAAATATTAAAAAACCCTCAAAACTGCAAGTTATTTGTCAAATACATAAATATAAATATAGAGCTGTGCAAAATTTAATTAATAATTTTTAAACACTTCTGAATAAAATTTATGATTATAAAATTAATATGCAAACGGAACAAAGCACTGGCAATGGCAAAATATTACTCGATGTCGGAACAGACGAGTTATTTCTGGAAATCGCCTGGACTCACTCCAAATCTTTGCTGCTGAATCAAACTCGGTCACTTTCTTCAGTGAGTCAATGACATGAACACTCACTGGGACTGAGTTAGTCACTTACAGCGTAAATAGTAAAGGGAATAGTTTTCGTTTTGTGTGATTGCGTGGGAATTTACTTGGATTGGGCAGTACTGTCAGTAATATAGAATGACCAACATACGTTACTTAAATACGAAGATAATCTCAACTTTACACATAGTCAGTGGCGGGCACAGATTATAAGTAGGGTGTGCAAATTGAGGGACACTATTCGCAAAAACAATAAATAATTTATATTTTTGTCTGATTGAGTGCTGTTGATGTTAGTAGATCACCTATGGTTTCAAAACTGGAAAAGATAATGGGCGAATAAATGGGAAACATTTAAATATATTGGTGATTTTCCGGGTTGTCTGGATACACAGGGTATGCACTGCTTATTTGCATTTATGAGTTGCTCCAGTATTTCAGTCGCTGTGGTCGAAAATGGCCAGGATTACATCATATGGAGTGCCACTGCACATTGTGTGCCCAGTCGATTAGTGAGGCTCTGGCCTTCCGCCAAAAGGTTCAACTTTTAATGACGAAAATATTAGGAGGTACTTGTCTAGTAAGCACCTACTACTTCATGAGGCTTTTAATTAGAAATGATGTTCGTTAAATAAAGGTATGGGTCCATGAAGAATAAAGATTTGTATTAGTTTAATTAGCTGCATTTATTATAATGATTCCTAAATTGTTTATTTTTAAAATAAGTATATCAACAGAAATGTGGATTTTTTACTTTCTAATACGAAACAAATAATACAAATACATACAGAATGGAAAAAAATACAAAAGCTACTTTCATTTTGATTGAAACTAACGTCTACGTATACATATTATATCACTACGATTGTTAAAAATTAATTGAAAAAGTTATACTTAGATAAACTTATATACGTTCTCCCTCCGGTAAAAAACCCAGGCGTAGTATTTAAAATGGTAATAACGTTCTTCATTTAAAATCCGTAATATAAAATATTATTAAACGTATATAAGGAGTTTCTCTATTTCTCTTCAATCTGGCGCAGTCCACTGCTGGTTGGAACGTTATTACATAGGTCTCCGCTACCAGCCACCAGATGGCCTGGTCCTCCGTTGTCCTTATCGAGTCTTCACCAGTGATCTTTCACAAGTTGTCAGTCGATAGGGCCGAAGAAATCGTCTGCTCCAACTGATATAAGTTCTGTGAAATGCTTGACCGGCTCGCTAGCACTTCTAGTTAGTGATCCGGCGAGCTGTGTCAGTAACTTACTACTTACGAATAACACTAGTTTTGATCTTTTCCTAAAGGTATACCGAGAGCTTGTTTTGTTCCATTGCCTTTTGAGTGACTTTGAACTTGTAAACCATATAAGGACGCAATTTTTAAAGACTTTCAAATTTAAGTATAAGCAGTTTGTATCAGTGATATTGTTGAACAGAAGAGCTTTTTTTAACTAAAGAAGAAAAACAATTGAAAATAGTTACTTCAAGTATTTGCTGTAGAGAATGCTTTTTGTACCTATTAACAGCTCGATAAGCCAGACTTTAGAGCGTAGTCGGTAATTTGTTGTATGTTATATGTTAATTAACTTATCTGGCAATAAATCTTTGAGGTCCTACGCAAACTGTCGTAGCTACACATGTCACTTTGTACTCGTATTTTTATCAAGACGCTACTATATCTTATTGTTTTTATTTCGTTTGCCGATCTTTGTCAAAGGATTTACGGCGTGTGAATACAAAAGATGAGGTTTTTGCTTAAAACATGTTTTTACAAAATCATTATTTAATCAAATTTCAAAAATATAATAATATACCAATAAAACAACTTTAAAAATTAACTTAGGTTACATTAAGCTAAAATACGAGTCAACTTACTGAAAAGTCGCTTACTGAACTTCATTCAGATATGAAATCATAAGAAAACATGATAAATACTTATGATACTACATACATAGTTTGGAACTTATCAGTATCAAACTATGAATGTCATGTGCTCATAAAGCCAAATAAATATTTGACATATTCTCAATATTTTTAGTCCTGAGAATATAAATACCTTTTTTTTATTTTTTTTTATTTTAACTAATTATATTTAAATATTAAGGTATAAAATTTTCGCAAAATTAAAACTTAATTTTTGCAATAAGATATATAATATTTTTCCCAATTTTTCTTATAATAAACTTATTTTTGTATTATTTTAACCATTTTTTATGTAACTTATATTCTTTCTTGACTACACGGTCAGATGCATTTACTATAGATCCTCCGCGTCATAAACACACATCTGTTTAATAGTTCGTATAAAGATAAAAGATAATGTTAAACACAAACAGATTTTCCAGAGTGCTATCTTAAGTATAATGATCAACTGATGCAAAACAGAACAATCGTTGCAACTTGAGCTGATTCGTTCCGCCACGATAAAGGGATTAAACTAATGCTGTGCAGTCAAATGTTACTAAATGTACCTGGCCAAAGAAACGTTCCCTTGCCGCTGCCATATCGGCTGCTCGCGTCATGCTGTCTACCGAGTTGTTGCCTTCAGCACCAGTTTCGGTCTGGAGGGGTGAAGACTCACGGGCAG
This sequence comes from Leucinodes orbonalis, assembly GCA_019425675.1. Lineage (NCBI taxonomy): Eukaryota > Metazoa > Arthropoda > Insecta > Lepidoptera > Crambidae > Leucinodes > Leucinodes orbonalis. The sequence goes on along the minus strand of PQWD01013322.1, from coordinate 13,095 downwards.
GTTCCCCAGCTGGCTGCGCCGCGACCGGCGCAGCGTGTTCGGCTCCCTCCTCAGCCACGGTCACAGCTTTCGGCACTCCCCCGGTACCCGCACTCACACCGTTCGTCTTTTTCTTGCCTTTCGGCTTCTTGGTCTTGGGCTTTTTGGGCGGCTTGCCCTCGTGGAAGCGTCCGCTGGCGCAGCAGTGCACGTTACCCATGGTGCGCGCGCATTTCGCTCGGTCGGCGGAGTCGGCTCGGTCGTTCGTTCGAGGCGCGTCGGCGTCGGCGCCGGCCCGCAGAATGAGCTCGCTCCCGGTGCCGCCCACCGGCCCGGTATTTTCGACACTCCGGAATCGCGATGACCGCTGATTACGCGGATGCCGGCCGCGGAGGATCGCACCCGAAAGCCGTGCGCGCCGGCCGCGGTGGCGTCATCGCTCCCCCCTCCCGCGCCGCAAGGTCAAGGCGCGCTCATTGTTCCCTGGTGTTACTGGTTAGACGCGCACCGCTCCACTCGGATGCGAGGCTACTACAGGCGCCACCACCGAGTTATCGATCACGCGATGTTTACTGTTGGCTACCACGGGAACGGCATGTAGAGCGTGACACGACGCCCCAGTGGTACACCGAATTTGCAATATGTTGTGGTGATATGATTGTTTACAGCCTTGTTTGTGTCGTTATCGACCGCGTGAGATGCCGATACGGGGAGCACGTGTTGATCCGTCACACTTCAACCGTAGTAAATAAAACACTAACTTGTAAATGAGAGAGCGTCGCGGAAAACGATTGGTCGTAATTAATACGTCATACGTCAGCTCTTAATGTGCGATATGTGTTGTAGCTGTCATTGCGGAAATGTATTTAGTGGAAGCCGTTAGAGGACATTAAGTACAAAATTGATTAAACCTAAGAATACAGGGAGGTGTTTTGTTATCAGTCGACTTATCTATAATACCTTTATCCATCAGCTAACTGGATCCAAAGCTAGTTCCTAAAAGATAGAGAAAATAAATTTTTTGCTATTTTTTTTAGATTTACCTATTTATATTATGTGTATCCTTCAATACTGAAGATTGTCTAAATGAACTTGTTCACAGCCATAGTTCTCTTATACGAGTAACTTGGATTCAGATACAAACAACCAATAACGGCCAACAGCCTTAAAATCCCTACAATAGGTTCGGAGGTAATGTTTTTTCTCATATTGCTATTTTTTTATTTCAGCAACTTGAAATCATGTATTATTTATGACATCAGCTACCATATTATCCAACAAATTGGGTAAAGTACTTTACAGACTTGATAATGAGATCGACTTATGTACTTCATTATCAGCACATTATACGTCCCCACCAAGGGCACGAGCCTACCCGTATAGGTGTATAGGCTTAGACGTCCACGGGCCCAGTGCGGATTGGCCGACTTCACGTACCCTCTGAATCTCTTCGCAATCGTGGACAGGTTTCCTCACGATGTTTTCCTTCACCGTAAGAGCGTCGGATAAACGTACTTTTAATTTCGAAATTCGGATTTGAACCTGCGCCCTCCCGGTCGGAAGGCAATAGTCCACCCCATTGAGCCACCGAAGACATGGACTGTATGTACTAATCTATTATAAATATTATTATTTGTATATTAAAAAACAAAATCTTTTTAGCTGTCACTCGTATTCATCTGTGCAGGTAATACCTAGAATTATGATTCTAGGTATCACCTGCACAGATACACACATAAGCCGGGTTAGTGTTATGACACTAACCCGGCTTATGTGGTATATTTTAAGGCTGAGAGCCATCTGCGCTCGCCACTTGCCCGGTGAAACTGTAAAGGCCATCTGCGGCCAACAGCAGTAGTCAGTTCGGAAAATATATATATATATATGTGGTATATGATAATATAAAATTCAACATATTTCACATATGCCTATACTTTGAAACTCGTTTCTTGCATAGTTTATATTTATTAACTTTATGAAAATGTATTTGACCACTAACCTGCTATTTGTTTACATTTAATTGCGAAGAAAACACATTAATAATGGAAATAGAGCACATGATTGTATTGTGGTTTTGCCTTATCGCATATTAGTACATGCAAATAGCTTTGTTTTCTATGGATAACTTGGATTGGATTTAACTTGTGTAGTTAGTAAATTATTTTATACTTTCATCTTACTATTTTAAGCTAACTGTATCATATCCAAAAATTTGAACATAATTATTTCCCAGTTACACAAAATGCATACATATCTGCTCGAAATGATGTTTAATGTAGGGAATATAGATTTGTTATGATTCTGTGAACAGATGGTAGAATAAGCTATCACTCTTTTTTTAGCATAAAGCATCGTAATGTCTCAAATTCAACCTCATATTAGTGTAATTAGTAAGGGTGTTTTTTCAATAAGTTACACTGTAATGATGTAATGATAATTTAGATGTTTTCCTTCACTGTAAGAGCGTCGGATAACGTACTCGTACATATGATTTCGAAAATTCAAAAAACATTGGTAAGTAGCGGGATTTGGATCTGCGCCCTTCCGGTAGGAAGGCAACAGTCCACACCCGACGCTTATAATGGCAACATATCATGAGAATATGAACTATCTGGTACATCGGAAATCAAATCTATGAGAGTTTAAAAAACGACGAAACACTTTGGGATAAGATAGGTAGTGCCCTTGCGCTACGCTTCGGTCATCTTGGCGGGGGCACTACCGTACCGCCAGATATTAGAATTTGAAATTGGGACTCAAAGCAAATATGGCGATTCAATTCTTAGATCTAGAATTTAAGAGCATGCTGCACTCTTATTTAACTACACATTATTATTATATTAATGAATGAAGCGCCACCATTTTGTGACCGAGATAAATCTAATAAATTGATTTATATAAAAATATTGAATGGGAACACTATCATCGATCGATGAACTATCTGGGATTGAAATTGTTTATTGTGGATCACAACTCAGGCGTAAATGAGACGGCCATTACAAATTCCTATTTCATAGTAGCATAAAATAGAAGAAAAGGAACGCATGCTGGATATCTGGGACATGCTAGTGTTGCATAATCAGTGTCGGGAGTGGAACACGCGTGACACACTTTACTTAAATACCGACTATTACACCAACTTTATTTCTTTGTTGGTATTTTGATGGTCCGGCCCTTTGGTTCGGATCTCGGTCGGATAGTTCAAGTTTCTTCTAAATGAATTCGAAACACCACAAAACTTTGACTTGTAACAAGAGTTTCTCAAGATTGAACCAGGAATATGTCCGTGCCTGTTAGAGATTTAAACAATACGTGTAAAAAATCCTTTGTCAGACGTGTGATCTCGGTATTAAAATTCTAAAATAAGAGTTTAATTTCTAGTGCCTCCTTCATTGTTTAGAAGGTTTGTTTAATTTTCTATTCCATAGTACTTTGTTTTGATTGTTGCGCATTTCTGTACGTTCGAAAAGAAGGCACTATAACTTGTGAAATAACTGGATATAAAATACCTAACATCTGTTGTCTCGGGTGACGAGCGCAGGAAGATTGTCAGAAACATATCCCACTATCTTTCAATGGTTTTCTTTCACACTTCTTCTGTCATTGACACTGCCTCTTTTTTTTCGAACTGACTACTGCTTTTTGCCGCAGATTGGCTTTACGGCTTCACCGGGTACTTTGGCGAGCGCAGTCACTGACAGCCGTCATCAGTTGAGTGAACCTGTCATGTTCACTTTATAACATTAAAAAAAATACGTGGACGATACCAAGTTGCTACCTAAACCCTCTTATAGTAATCAATGTGCAAAAGTTACCTATCTATTAACTAATAATTATGATTACGGTGTGATTATGGTCAGTTTAAATTCCTATCACTTTCTAATGGACGCCAATGAAAATATACCCGGCACTGGTGTCCAAAATAAAACGAAGTTACGATCATTTGCGGGATGTAGTTTATGGACGATTTGATCAAATTTAATACTTGTTTGGCACGAATAGCAGCCGCATAAAACACGCTATTGTGGTATCTTGTAATTTTGTATAAAACCAAAATTAGAAACTAATTCTTCGCGTCTGGCAAAATATTTGCGACTTAAATCTTAATCGTTAAAGATATTACACCCAAAGATAGCTTTGGCATACGTAGTTTTTTTTAACATAGTTAATTATTTTAATTATTAGTCGTACCACATTTTGTAACGATGGGATTGAAACCTAAAAAAAAACATTAAAAATATTTTAATTACAATGCTTAAAGACAAAAGTCATTGAGCAATGCGTCCTACCCGTGCTAACATACGCAGCTGAGACATGGACACTGTTGGGATGGGTTCATAAGTTCAAAGTTACTCAACGCGCAATGGAGCGAGCTATGCTTGAAGTCTCTCTTAGGGATAAGATTAGATATGATTTAATTCGTAAGTGAACTAAAGTTACCGACATAGCCCACCGGATCAGCAAGTTGAAGTGGCAGTGGGCTGGTCACGTTTGTCGCAGAACCGATGGCTGTTGGAGCAGACGAGTTCTGGAGTGGAGACCGCGTCTTGGCAAGCGTAGTGTAGGACGCCCTCCGGCCCGATGGACCGACGACTTGCGAAAGGTCGCTGGTGGAAGCTGGATGAGAAAAGCGGAGGACCGGGATGTCTGGCGCAAAATGGGGGAGACCTATGTCCAGCAGCGGACTGCAATAGGTTGAAGAGACAATATAAAACAACCATGTGTTGTAGAGTGTGGTTATTTCAAGATTTTCATCACAACCCAAAAGCGACCATTATTTTTCTGCATTTGTATATACCTATATGGTTAACATTATTTGTTGCTAGATTTATTTTCATCTAGCCACAGATAAAAAACTTATAGCACGCGCTAACTTGTCCAGCGGCTCTCCAGTCGTCTACGAGTCGTCGGGCATCCACGTCATGGTTATAAATATCATCATGATCATCATTATACACTACATTAAACATTAGTAGGCAATGACTCAAATCTAATGTTACGTTCGAGTACGGCTCTTGACGTATATTCAAATATTTCTCATTTTTGATCTTTGCACTTTAACGTATGTCAAGTATACTGCTTGTTGAGTGTTATAAACAAATTGTATATTCTTCTTTTTGAAGTACCTTATCAAATATAGAAAACAATATTTTATAGTTTCGTTTACGGTGTGTATATAAATATACACTGTGTCATTGCTAAGTCATCATCATCAGCATCCTACAGCAGGAACACGCTTGTCTATACGGAGTCATATAATATTAATCGCTTAGTAAAATAATAATAACAATAGGTTGTACTTTGTTACGTCACAATAAAAATCTTAATTGTTCAGAAAACTAAATATAAAATACAGTTTCGACGGCCATATCAGTAAATCCTCTTTATCACCGTCTATGGAGGATATTTCCAAATTACCATTCATTGGATTACAGTTACAGTTCCATTTTTATGTAAGGCAATGCAGTGGAACTTAAAATTAGTCGTTGAAAAACCTAACTAGTTTATGAGAGAGAGAAAAGTTATTACATTTCAGCTTTATTATCTTAAGCGCAGTCTAAACTGTGTTATGTTAATCGTAAGTTAACGTATAGCAAGTATACACTCCATCAGGTGTGTTCTGAGGTCTGTTTAGAAGTTTTTGCGCGAAAGAGTAACAAACAAGAGAAAAGTTTGAAATTATTGACCACATCAATATAGGTTTAGTTATTTATCGAAACAAATGTATAGAAATAAGTATAAATGTTAATATTAAGTTCAATCTTGCTAAATAGCTCGTATGCAAGAACTGATGCCGATAAACTGCATGTGCATTTTGGCAGTTTATTTAAAGCTAGTTACTAACTAGTGTTTAAGTTTCGAATAAAAAATTAGAAAAAAATAGGGATTTCTAGCATAAACTTGTGGATAAAGTTTCCATTGGAAACCCCAACGTTATGACTGCATAATATTTTTCCAAGTTTCTTATTAAAACCTAATAGCGGTTTACAGAATACACATACGTACAAAGTTTGAATAGTGTAGTGCTTATTGTTTCAGAGAAAAAAGGGGTTGTGTTATTCGGACGAACAGACAGACAGACAGACTTGACGAATCTATAAGGGTGCCGTTTTTTGCCATTTGGCTACGGAACCCTAAAAAGGGCGTATAATCATATAAAGGGGCAGGCAAGAAGTTGACCTGTGGTTATGCAATTGTTTATTGGCAACAACCAGGCGCGCTAGCAAGCGATTAGCTCGTTTGCCTGCTTTTACATTTAAAACATATTTCATATGAACGATATTAAGATATTAGATGATGCCGGTGCAAACTCTGTGGAATACAGGTAATCTGTTTTTACCTTTCCCTCTATAACCTATCGCATTTCACACTGGTCATAAATGTCTTTCTCATTTTGGCGCCAGATAATGTTTTGTTTTGGATATGCAATAGATGCAAGTGTAATGTTCAAACATATTTGTTCATCAGTGATTTCCACATTGACCAGTTCAGACTTTTTATTTAGTGGTTTAATTCGGTCTTTCTAAGGTCATCTTTCTGTCTAGTGGGTGGCCATCCTACGCCGCCAAAACGAGGTCTTTACTTGATAACCTTTCGAGTCTTAATTGATTGCAATTTTTCAAATGTGAGTAGCCTTTGATAACATCGCTCATATTTTTCGTCGTTATAATACTTAATAATAATAAAGCATTACATACGAAAAAAATATAAATTTTACAAATGTTATCATAAAGTATTTGCTTTATTAATTTATCAGTATAACATGTTCGTAGTATCTATAGGTCGAACTAGCTTTATAACTTGTACCTATTAGCATTCGGCGCCTCCACGCTCATAACTAAGATATTTATCAAACAATAACCATAATTAGAAATAAAAGTAAATTTTATTTTTGACAAACAAGATAAAATACGTTTATACTATTATATACCTTCCGGGTCTCAAGCCCACGGTGGCTTTCGTCTATCCTATCAATATAAATAAATATTCGCTGACATTCACACAACGTCATCTAGCCCCAAGGCTTTAATGTAACAACTGATAAACTTACTTATTACTTTTTTGTAAACACTTACATATACATAGAAAAAACCCAAACCAATACAAACAGACATGTCCATGCACACAAATGTTTGTCTTGCGGGGAGATCGAACCCCCTTAGCTGACGTCTCAAACATATCACCACATGGGTTGTCATGGGTCCTTTAATCGGACCTCAGACTACCATACCAGTGGGTCAGCAAAACAATCTACTGGTCACGATAAATGTAAATGTTACAAGTATGTGGTAATTTAGTTATTATGCATGATACAATCTCATGTTTTTGAATGTAATTACGTGTTAACGGTAAGCCGGATTTCATGTGATATGTGTAAACAGTATTTTAATGTTTCTCAACATGCTTTCGACGTGTTTCGGCACTTATTATATACTTTCGCGCAACGCTTGTCAAGATTCGATTCTTTAAGACGAAGCATTTTATCATCATCATCAGTCTATAACGTCGCACTGCAGGGCATCGGCTTTCCCACACAACATAGCTTAACGTAACCACGCACGACTCATTGAGATTGATGGTTGTTAAAGACTACAATTTTGATATAGAAGTCGGAACCTTTCTCCTATTAAGCACAGAATCATCCTGCTTATCGAATAATCATTACATTATGATAAACAAAAGATACCTAACTTCAGTTGTCCGTCGCACCCAGTAATTTCACAAGGTACAATGCCCTCTTACCAAAACTTATAACTGCATAATACATTTAACAGGTCTACTCCTAGTTCTACCGTTGATAAGTGCCGGCACTTTAGTTATATACCTACTTGAACCACTCTGAACAGAGCCTACCACCTAGTAAACACAAATAAATATCAGGTAGAGTCACATGTCCCTTACGAAATTAAGTTGCAGTGAAAGGATAAAATTAATTCAAACGTTTGTACATTGCCCCCGAAATGAGCCAGGCGGCGCGCTTTGATTCTCGACTATTAGTTTCACCATATAAACCTCTTTATTATATTGGTGCCTTTTTAATTTGAATAAAACCTAAAAAAACCGTGGGATTGAGTTTAATCGGCAGATTTTTAACCCATTGGTAGGCAAACGATCATACACCTATGATGAGTCACCGAGCTCCATGGATACTATGTAGTTAACATTACAAAAAACGTTATACAAATATACGAATCACCGGGTTTAAAAACTTTTTATGAAGAAAACTATGTTTAATTTCAAGCGGTCATTACGAGTAAATTTAAATAAATATGATAAGAACATTTTAAATTTCAAAAATGCAATTTTAAAGATGCAACATTGTAAAGAAACATAATATAAGGATCAGTCTGCTATCAGTAACCAGACATCTTAATTACAACGCCCACATTTTAACGCCATATCAAGGACGTTTATAGTCAGGGCAACAAAATATCAAGATAGTGTCAAATCACTTCAGCGGTCATCAAGTCGTGTAAGTCTCGAAACAAAAAGGAGAACTTGATTTTAAAATTAAATTCAGCTTTTCGGCTTTTTATCTATTTGGTTTATTTTAATAAAAATATATGTGTATTTTTAATACTAGTATTATATAAAATAAAATGTCAGAATCATGTCACTAAACACATGTCAAAGCAACGGAGCCCGTCAACCTTCGTGGCGTTAAAGTCTTGTGGCTTGTAATACAGCGCCTATAAAATGTTGTGTTTTAAGAACTTTATATGAACCGTCATATCCTATCAATATTAAATGTGACACAATTTTAACAGCGGTTAGATAAAAAATTAATTACGACTTACGTGTCAGCATCGCTCTCTGCTGTAGCCATAGCTATAATCTCTGTCGAGGTGCTGTTCAGCGTTGTCAAGCTGACGTCAACTCCAAAGCCTCCATCTCTAGTTGGGGGGAAGTCTGCAACTCCTCCACACCTGGATCTGAGTCTGGATCGGGATCAGAGTGAATAATGTGGCGTGGTGGCATCTTCACGACAAGAGGCCTCAAGTTTGGACGACTTCCTGTAAAGGATATATTTCAATTAAAATCTTATTCATTCAAACTGTAGTAGTGTAATACAATACGTATTCCTATAAAAATATGGAAGAAAAGTTTTGATAAGGTTTCTTTTATGTTTTGATAGGCAATAAGAAGTGGACAACCGCTTCAAAAAATTTAAGATGTGAGACTAACGGCTCCATGAACTATCAATGACGTTGTTCGTATATTTTATAAGACAGACAAAAATTAAGAATCGGTGTACGAGTATTATGTATAGCAACGCAGTTTACACAACTTCGTTTCGTAGCTTAAGTCTTTTTCTTTATATGTTGGAGAAAGTAAACACGAGAGGGTTGCTCTCAGTATTTCAAGGCAGACGTGTTTATTGGTTTAATCTAGGAATATCTACGTTTTCGGCTTCATATCTTGTTTATCAATCTTTCAATTTTTATTGTGTATAGTATGAACATGCACCATATATAAATTATGAATCATAAAGGAGCACCTTTTTGAAATCATGTTAGTTTCTATGAAAGGTCACGTTACACTTATTCGTATGATGTATATCCAGCTGACATAATACATATATGTTACAACTCTGAGCAAATATATTCTAAGTGCTACTACTGGAAGGAAGAGTTGAAAGTTTAAGTTGAATGGTAAATATAATTGTATATTAATTTCGGAAAGCATATTATTTCTTGTTTTATCTTCAACACCAAGCTCCCAGAGTTACTTTGATTTGTGTATTTTATAACATAAATTAACAATGACGCATTTAAAGCACAAATATAATGACTGGACTCAATAAAACACATCCCTCATACAAAACGCAATCGAATCGACAGTCTATGATTGCTAGAAATGTATAAATATCCTTTTATAATACGTTAATTATAGGTACTCACCCAAAACCTTTGGTCTAGTAACCGACTTCTCTACTGTTACACCAACTCATATGTTCATCATCAGTTCATTAAACGTCCCCACCGAGGGGCACGAGCCTACCCGTAAAAGATGTTTTGGCCTTAGTCGTCAACGCGGGCCTAATGAGGGTTGTAAATAATATGTTAGAATTAATAAAATACCATCTTCTGGGAAGAAAGCTGAACGGGCAAAAAAGGATAACCCATTAATTGATTGTGTTTAGGACATGCTAATAGTTTTTTCTACTGACCCAAGCTCAAGTTGCTCAATCGGGATAGACCTATAAAAGTATAACGTTTGCGTGTAGCCTGTACTTTGGTACGTTACTAAATCTTCAGTAATCAACCAACATGATAAGCCGGTTTTTTGTTATATGTACAATCAACATACAATACGACCACAATCCCACCTACCTGCCACTTTAAGGTGCTTGTGTGTGTACACAAAACTAAATTATAAGTTCATTAGCATAACGTCGTAAACACGTTTGCGCAGTCACGGCCAAATGGAGACTAACGTGTGCTTGCGAATGGTTTACCTTTGATTACATATTGGTGGTAAAAGCCTCATTGAGAACTGATTCTGATTACGTTGGTAATTCTCTTAGCAGACTACCTAACATAGGCAGAGACTTGTGTAATATTACAAAGTAAGTATTGGACAAACACCTACTTATTATTTTTGAATTAAATAACCGGCGTCGGTGGCTCAGTGGTGTGGACTGTCGCCTTCCTACCGGGAGAGCTGAGGTTCAAATCCCGACACGTACCAATGTGTATGTGTTTTTAAATTTTCGAAAACATATGTACGTTTTCCGACGCTCTTACGGTGAAGGAAAACACCGTGAGGAAACCTTCATGCACGCCTGCGAAGAGATTCGAAGGTTGTGTGTGAAGTTGTCCAATCCGCACTGGCCCGCGTGGATGACTAAGGCCTAATCACCCTATACGGGTAGGCTCGTGCCCCTCGGTGGGGACGTTTAATGAGCTGATGATGAAATAACCGGGTGTGGCACTATCGGACCGGATTTAACCACGATTTTTAAAAGATAAATATATCATTATCCACGGACATTCACACAGCGCCATCTAGCCCCAAAATAAGCATAAGCCTGTTATATGGTTACTAAACAATATTTTTATATTTAATATTTTTTGTAAATACATATTCGACTATAGTTAGAAAACACCCAAACCAACACCAACAGTCATGTTCATGTTCATGCAAATTTGATACTACCCCGGGATCGATCCTGGAACCCATGATGTAATAGCCGACATCTCAACCATTACACTAGATTGGTTGTCAATGGGATAATATCAAATCCACCCTGGGTTATAGAAAAAATTCTCATGAATTTTTAATCTGAGCCAAAAACCTACCTGTGAAACAATGGAACTCAATAAATGAAGCACTAGATGATGATAGATTAATACCTTTTTCGTCCTTTTGTAGCTTTTTCATAGCATCTCGAGCGCCTTGCAATGTGTGTGCGGTGCTTGAAGCAAGAGGCCGTATAGTGACTCTTTGGATCCCGCTGCCAGGCAGAAGGGTCGTCACAACCCGTTTTGGCTCATCCCTGTCAGGACTACGGGAATACGTCCCAATGATACTGTCTTCCTGGTCGGCGTCTATGTCAATAAAGCATTCCTCGAACTGTTCGAAGTTCTCTAAATCTGAATCCAGCTCTGTTCTCGACCCGTGCGCTTTTGGTCGGTAAAACGAATCGGAGTTTCTTCGGTAATCTAAATTTTTGGGCTCAGGCGTGGAGAAGCTTCTCATCACGTAGCCTTTCAATGTGCTGATGTGAGGTGAACTATCTGGTTCAGGATGAGCCGGCGGCGAAGAGTAGCTTCTCGGTAACAAGCTTTTGGTGTGTGCCTTACGCTGTTGGTGCTGGCTCGTTCTGATGGATATGAGGCTCCTGCCGCGCCCGGCTGCCTGGGTAGGAGCTGGCTCCCTGCGCCGCATTGTCGTGTTTAACGGAACGGGTCCAGCGGCTGACTGAGAGATGCAATCGCAACACTGTCACACGTAATTTTACCTGTGCTCTATGCGTGTCCAGTTCCAACAGATCAGATTCCAGTATCGGGTGACAAGGCCGGCTGATATATCATATGGTAAGCAACGGTGAACACGACCGACTGCTCCCATACACTGGGCAACGCATGACAAATTAATGTGATTAGCAGGTTCGCCCACACTATGATCTACGATAAGATTCGCACCATAATCCTTGGTTCACGTTTCACAATTGTCTGCGGTAACGACTCATTACATCAAAAGCGATATGAAATCACTACTACCTTAAAGTATATTAAAAATAAATACCTCTTATTTTTATCAAATAACACTTCATTAATATTATTTTTTAAAGACCGTCAAAATGGTTGTAACGTTACTTGGCGGCGTTTAAAACTGTTACGAATGAGCTTACGGCACAAGTACCTGCGAAGAAGCTACGCACACGCACGGCAAGCGGCAACTTTCCCCTGTAAAGCACGACCATTGATCGATTGCTTTCGGCGTGAATATGAGTGCGAGGCATAACTTGTTCACTCAGACCCCAATCACCTATGGTGAAATATTGATCAAAAATATACTACTATGGTAATACAAGTAGAGAAACAAAAGCTGTGCTCTTTTTTATTAATTAAATTGTGACTTGTGATTATTCTAATCCTTATACGAATGAATCATTCAAAATACAATTCAATGTCGTCTGTACACGAAAAAATGTATTATATTTTTATACATAATGGTTGACGACGTACTTATCTATAATGAATGAAACAAAATATTTAGGTCACATCTTAAAAAATATGTTTCTTTAAAACTTATGCTGAATGAAAACAAATTTCGCAACCTGACATGACGTAAACATTTTTAAAATTAGGTATAATGTTATCAAACTATAGATATCTAACTATAAGATATTTAGGGTTGCCATGAATATTCGGTTACTTTTCGGTATTCGGCCTATTCGGCTACTTGCATTGGAATTCGGCATCCGACCAAATACTGAATACTTCAACAAATTAAAAACGCACATTATATTACTCAAAATTTGTTTTTATCACCAAACTACGTAAGTTATGATGGATAAAAACAAGCTTTTTATCATTACTTACAAAACCAATTAAACAAAATGTACTTAATGTCATTGTATTAAACGATTATGATTAATGCTCTGAC
>PQWD01013321.1:0-11611 GCA_019425675.1 Leucinodes orbonalis | reverse complement strand
AGTGATTTCTCTAAATTCTTGAGTGCCGGCGTGATACTGCTCCCTAGGTCGTCCACCACACTCGACAGGTACACTTGAAACAAAACACATTCTTTTAAGAGTTAGAAAAATGTAGGAAAGTAAAAAAAAATCAATCAAACACAAACATTAACAGTCAATGTCAAAATCCATTTATTCAATTTAGGCTAATAAGAGCAAAAAGCAGTGATGAACGTCAAAAAAATAAATACATCATCATCAGCTCATTAAACGTCCCCACCGAGGGGCACGAGCCTACCCGTATACGGTATATAGGCCTTAGTCGTCCACCGGGCTTGTGTAAGACCTTGCGAAATCAGTACAGATTCTGACCCCAAAATTAAATGCGAGGGAAGCCGCGGGGAAAAGCCAGTATTTATGATATAAAACTCAATGACCAACAAATTATATGATCTGGACATCTTTTACGATACGCTACCAATTTAAGTTAAAGTTACTCGCCATCCAGGAGAGTTAAGCGTTTCTTATGTACATTTGACGTGTAGAGCGTCGGTGGCTCAGTGGTGTGGACTGTTCAAATCCCGACACGTACCAATGTATTTTCGAATTTTCGAAATATATATGTACGTTATCCGACGCTCTTACGGTGAAGGAAAACATCGTGAGGAAACCTTCATGCACGCCTGCGAAGAGATTCGAAGGTTGTGTGTGAAGTCGTCCAATCCGCACTGGGCCGTGGACGACTAAGGCCTAATCACCCTATACGGGTGGGCTCGTGCCCCTCGGTGGGGACGTTTAATGAGCTGATGATGATGATGATGATGTACATTTGTGGTATCTTTCCTTTGTGATATCTTGCTCCTATTTAGTATTGTTATAATAGGGATGATGACAATTTTTTTTTCTGCTATTATATCCAAGGACCGCATTATAATAGAAACATTGGTAAAAAAATTACTCCGTTAACATTAAAACTCACAGAGATTTTCAATTCTAAAAACACAATAATGGACTTTCCCAAAAACGCTTCATACAAATGGCTACCTAGTTATGACGTCACGCCTCAGTAATTCGTATGCATTGTTTGTCAATGTTGTACTACAACTATATTAAATATTGCGTTTATTCGAATGGTATAATAGCAAAAGTTGCTTTAAGTTATATGTGTTATCCTTTTGTTTACAATTTTTCGACAATTAATGTACTTTAAAAATGGACTTGCCCACCCATCTTTGAAGACTAATAAAATTCATAAAACATGAGTTTTCGAGCTGAGAGTAAGCACATCGTTATTTTAAACCCAGATTCGTAATAATATAACATAGTTCTTACGATTCCAGGGCCCAGTCATCATGCCTATTGTGTAAAATCTAGTTTATAATTTATCTGCTCATAATTTTGTGTTGTCTCAATTTTTTTTAGATATATAGATAAAACATTTATTTGTACACTGAAACACACACAAATTAATAACAACACAAAAATTCGTAATCATTACAATAACATACAAACACAATACGAAAAAAGGAAGAAAACAAAAAAAAACATAGAAAAATCATGCAATACAATCAAATTTTACAACACCAATGCAAAATGAAACTAAAAATAAATAATATATATAATAATAATAAAAATATCCCAGAAGGCTGTGTGTGTGTGTGTGTCGCAGCAGTACAAAAAGGCCATATCTCAGCAAAATGGTTTTACTGAAAGCAAACCGCTGATTTTCAGTTACAGCCTCAGCCGTTGCGCGGGACGAGACTGCAGTGCTTATTATTATTAAAAATTATTTTGTCAAATAAATTTTAATTTCTATCAATAATGCTGTGTACGCTTTTAATAGGTGTATATATTAAATCTTATACAACCTGTACATGATGAAAATGTAAATATATACACTGTTAGCGTACCTTTCTAAAAAAATAAATAAACACCAACTTACATATGTCAGTAAGACATCGTTTCGTGCCCAACGCGTCCATGTTTCTTATATTCAGGATCTTTTCGGCGTACACTTCACACGTATAAGTGCAAACCTGAAATGATAATATACATTACAATTCAGTATGAATCTTTACATATGAAACTCAAGTTGGATGGCTACGAGCAGCCTCTTGGCAGTTTATAGACTCCTAGTACACTCCTGAAGGGTTTAAGCCAACCTCACCTGTCCGTGGTGCATCCTTCTGAACAGCCTCTTGGTAGTTTTTTTTGTTATTAGTATATAGGACGGTCTGGACGCTCACCTGATGGTAAGTGATACGCCTGACCATGACAGAGCGGCATTGAAGGAGACCAACAACTGACAGACAGTTATTATCCTCCATCAATGCCGCACTTCACCCGTCACCCGAGACAACAGATGTTAGGTCTCTTATACCCGGTAATTTCACTAGCAAAAAGGATATTTATTTAATATGGATTAAATAATGTTACCTCAGACAGAAACTGCCACGGCGCTTGCTTCTCCGATAAATGCATTTCCAAATGCTGCGGAAGCGTCATCAGGTACTGACCAATCTGTAAAGAGATAATAAATTATTACAAAACAAAATTAAAAAAAGGAATTAAATAATGAAAATATCCACTGATATTCACACAGCGCCATCTAGCCCCAAGTTAAGCGTGAAGCCTGTGTTATGGGTACTAAACAACGGATAAACATACTTATATAATTTTTTTTAATACATATTATACATAGAAAACACCCAGACCATTACAAACAGACATGTTCATGCACACAAATGTTTGTAGTGTCCGGGGATCGAACCCGGAACCCTTGGTTTTGCAGTCGACCTCTCAATCGCAACACCAAATGGGTCGTCATTAATAATAATGTTATTTAGAATTATTCAATGGTGTGGACTGTCGCCCTCCTACCGGGAGGGCTGAGGTTCTAATCTGCCACGTACCAATGTGTTTTCGAATTTTCGAAAAAATATATGTACGTTATCCGACGCTCTTACGGTGAAGGAAAACATCGTGAGGAAACCTTCATGCACGCCTGCGAAGTGATTCAAATAGTGCGTAGTCGTCCAACCCGCACTGGGCCCGCGTTGACAACTAAGCCTATACACCCGCGTACGGTAGGCTCGTGCCCCTCGTGGACGTTTAATGAGCTGATGATGAATATTAAATTACATTCAATAACAACTAGTGTATTAAATAAAATTAAATTAAAAATTTAAAAAACCTCCGACACAAGTACTTTAGTAATTTCCCTTTAAAAAGTAAAAAAATAAGTCACCTTTAATACAAAAAAAAAATTGAAATCACTGCATGCGTTCGGGAGTTATGATGCCACAGACAGACAGACAGACACGTCAAACTTATACTCTGTTTTCCTTCTTTTTTTTTTAACTGACTACTGCTGTTGGCCGCAGATGGCCTTTACAGCTTCACCGGGCAAGTGGCGAGTGCAGATGGCTCGCAGCCTTAAAATTTACACAACGAGCCTAAGGGCGTCCCGAACGGGACTCGAACCTCGGCTTAGGGCGTTGCGGGGGGGGGAGCTAACATATGTTTGGGGAGAAAACCGGCCCGGCACATGCCGGTTACGCGAATAGGGACTCTGTTTTCTTGTTATACTCTTATTGTGCGTGTTGTGTTTGCCTCTAATTGTTTATGCATAGATATTGTACTGTGTGTGTTTTTTACTTTTTAAAGTGATTGTACATAACGTTCAGTCTAATCCTAATAAAGAAATAAATAAAATCAAATAAAAATAACACCCTCTTTTGCGTCGGGGTTAACAAATTAATGAATAAGGATCATGTCAAAAAACCGTTGGAGCAGACGAGTGCTGGAGGAGATCGCGTCTCGCAAGCGTAGCGTAGGACGCTCCTCCGGCCGATGGACCGACCTCTTGCGAAAGGTCGCTGGAGAGCTGGATGAGAAAATCGGAGGACCGGATGTCTGGCGCAAAATTGGAGAGTCCTATGTCAGCAGTGGACTGCGATAGGTGAGAGAGAGATGTCAAAAATGTATTAAAACATACCTCTGTTATATACTCTTGCGGGGACAGAGCAAAGTCTGGCAAGTCTGTCGACAACGCGTCGTTATTTGTCCACACTGATAGTTGGGGGATTTTGTCTGAAACAAAACAGTAAGTACAGACGACCCTTGTGGTGTTATGGTTGAGACGTCTGCTGCTACACCAAGGGTTCCGGGTTCGATCCCCGGGCAGTACAAACATTTGTGTGCATGAACATGTCTGTTTGTAATGGTCTGTGTGTTTTCTATGTATAATATGTGTGTATTTAAAAAAGTATATAAGTATGTTTATCCGTTGTTTAGTACTCATACTACAGGCTTCACGCTTAACTCGGGACCAGATGGCGCTGTGTGAATGTCAGTGGATATTAATTTATTCATAGGCTTCGGTAACCGCTTACCATCAGGCGGCCCCTAGTTTGCAGTGTTGCCACCTTAGCCCTTTTGTAGCTAGATCTAGCACTTTTTACTATATGTGAACTCCTTTTTTGACTATTTAGCCCGAAAAGGACAATCTAGCTGATATCCGCTGCCTTGAAAATATTACCAAATTATAAAGTTTTCGACATGCTAACAAGTGCTTTTTTGCTATTCCATCGCTAATGATGACATTTTTTTAGACGCTCTAAAAATCAAACGGCTACACGACATGATAATTTCAGCATTTTTAGAACAGAAAATCTTTTGATGCTAAATCTAGCCCTAATTAACTTCTCAAATAGCCCTTTTTCTAAAACTAAGGTGGCAACACTGGTAGCTTGCGACCTAGTAGTATAATAAAGACAAAGCTAGCCGAGTTTAGTTAGTGAAATTCATACCAAGTTGCTGGTGCACAGGGGCTTCTAAGTATGTCCCTAGCGAGACTCCGCAAATGGTCTTTGGCCCGTCGTAGGCCCGAAGCGCAAGGCCACGCCTCCGTCCTCAGTTCGGACAGACGGGAGCGCGCTTCGCCATCGAGCAACAAAGCCGGTAAGTCTGCTAGTTGGTGCTGGTCTGTACATTCTGGAAACAATAAAAATTTATTTAGTGTATTTCAAATCAATACATGTAGGTAGCTTAGGAACATGTAGGTACTAAGATAATCTAATTAGTGACATTTGAACGTAATTAGTGCCTTTTTAATGTAATTAGTGTTTTTCGAGTTTGTGTCTTTTGAATGTATTTTGGTTTATTGGACGTAATTAGTGTCTTTTTAATGTAATTAGTGTATTTTTTAATGTAATTAGTGTGTTACGACGTAATTAGTGTCTTTTGAACGTAATTAGTGCCTTTTTAATGTTATTAGTGTTTTTAGAATGGTATTAGTGTCTTTTCAACGGATTTTTGTTTATTGGACATAATTAGTGTCTATTGATTGTAGTTGATGTCTTTTGAATGTAATAGTGTCATTTGAACGTATTTTGTGTCTTTTAAACGTAATTAGTGTCTTTTTAATGTAATAAGTGTCTTTTTTAATGAAATAAGTGTCTTTTCAACGTAATTAGTGTATTTTGAATGTAATTAGTGTCTTTTTTAATGTAATTAGTGTATTTTTAATGTAATTGGAATCTTTTGAACATAATTAGCGTCTTTTGAACATAATTAGTGCCTTTTGAACTTAATAAGTATCTTTTTAATGTTATTAAATTCTTTTTTTGTACGTGATTAGTGTATTTTAATGTAATTAGTGCCTGTTGAATGTTATTAGTGTCTTTTGACCATCTTTAGTGTCTTTTGAACGTTATTAGTGGCTGTTGGTCCCAATTCGGTGTTTGTCATTGGTTTTCCGTGGAAATACGTTAGCGAATAGGTTTTTTTTTAGGTACCAACGTATTATTTTGTGGTTTACTGTGCTTTTTGGTACCGACAATCTATATGTACTAACCCGTATCCTGTTTCTCCACGTTGTGCCTACCAGCCACCGTGTCCAACAGCGTGGCCGCGGCCGCCTCGAGCGCCAACGACGCCGGGAACGTGTCCGACAACACCCCGCCCCCACCACTCGACACGCTGGATAGGAACACCGTTTCTATGTGCCGACTGTGCGATGTGATTAGATTCGTTATAGCTGTGATGAAATTCTGGAAATAAGGAAATCATCATCAGCTCATTAAACGTCCCCACCGAGGGGCACGAGCCTACCCGTATAGGGTGATCAGGCTTTAGTCTACGCCGCCCAGTGCGGGTTGAAGTAAGAAAATGCGTATCAAGTTAAAACGACAAAAGTAAAATACTTTTACTGTTCAATCCATTCGACTGTGGAACTCTCTGCCAATGTCCATTCGTCAGTCTCCTTCTCTGTTTTCAAAAGTCGCGTAAAAGAATTTTACCTTTCAATTTAACATTATTATTTATTTATTTATGGTACACAAACAGAATACAGTCTTTACATGAAACACATTAAAATAAAACAGTTGACTGGACAGGACTCTAGCCCAGAGACGGTGTACACAGCGTGATTTCAGGACTTTTTTTTAAATATAATAGGCTAATATTTAGCTTTATTATTATTTTTATTTTATTTTATTTAATATTTTTATTTATGAATGTATCATATTATTATGTATGTTATATTCCTTATACCTTAATTTATTAATATAAGCTTATCTATTTGTTTCATATCAATAATAAAGTATAGATATATTTATGTGTAGAGTAATATACATATACATATATATATATATATATATATATATATATATATATATATATATATATATAATATAATATATAATATATATATATATATATATATATATATTTTAAATATATTTTTTTAGTTTATTTATATTTTATATGTGTATATATGTTAATGTTGAAATATAATTATGTATTTATAAGTTGAATTAAGCTTTTCTTTCTTTGCACTGTTTTGCCCTATTGTTGTTAATTTTCTATGTTTGTGGTTCTGGAAAGATCGCTCCAAGGATAAGCCGCCTGAATTGCATTATTTCCCTTCATTTGTTGTTAAATATGTATCTTTTTTTGGTGTGCAATAAAGAATCATATCTATACTTCGACAGTACATATACTATACTAAGGAAATACGTACAATAATAATAAATATCCACTGACAATCACACAGCGCCATCTAGCCCTAAATTATTAGCATTAGTTTGTTATATGGATACCATAACTTCGGATAAACATACATATATATTTAGTTTAAAGTTTTTCAATAATTGTTGCTACTCTTTATCCCATATTTGTTTATCTGTGGTATATAATGCTAATGAATAAATATATATTTTAATGTAATTTGGTAACAAACTTTTTCAATTTTTTTTTTCATTATTAGCTCGTTAAACGTTGACGACTACGGCCTTTATCCGTAAAACGAGTAAAGCATTAGTCGTCCACGCGGGTCCAGTGCGGATCGGCCGACTTCAGGCACAACCTTTGAATCTCTTCGCAAGCGTGCGCAGGTTTCCTCACGATGTTTTCCCTCACCGTAAGAGCGTCGGATAATTCGAAAAGACATTGGTACGTGGCGGAGTTTCAATCTACCCCCTCCAGATCGAAAGGCAACAGTCCACACCAATGAACCACCGACGCTCTGTCTATCGTCATTGTTTATTAACCCTTCGATCGCCAGGAATCCGGACACAATAGAAATTCTATTTTTTCTGACACCTTTAAGTGTAATTTTGTTTTTTTTCTGACTACTGCTGTTGCCGCAGATGTCTTTACAGCTTCCCCGTGCGGTGAGCGCAGATGCTCTCAGCCTTAAACATTTACACAACGAGCCAAGGCCGGCCAGAGTGGACTCGAAACCCGACTTAGGTGTTGCGCACAGGCACGGGTAGTCTAACATATGTTTGGTGGAGTGAATGGTGATCGAAGTTTAACAATAATAACTCACCACGTCCACTGCTGGCAAATAGAATGGTTAGATAGCCACTCCGGCTATCTGCTTCCTTTCCCATAAGCGCGCATATCCAGCCGTCGCACGCTCAGCTGTGTGAGTGGAGAATCTAGAACGTTCTAGAAGGTCGTCCTGTGAGAACATTTATTATTTGAATTGCGTCACATACTATTTCATAAGATCCCCATTATTGGATTGTGAACATATGGACCCTCTCTCTCTTCAACCTATTGCAGTCCACTGCTGGACAGGTCTACCCCATTTTGCGCCATATATCCCGTCCTTCGCTTCTCTCATCCAGCCTCCACCAGCGACCGCCCGCAAGTGGTCGTCCATCGGCCGCCGAGGCGTCCTACGCTACGCTTGCCGAGACGCGTCTCCACTCCAGCACTCGTCTGCTCCAACGGCCATCGGTTCTGCGACCCTGTTATCGGTGAAATAACGAATTATTATTAAAACCGTGCGAAGCCGGGGCGGTCGCTAGTTAAATAATATAAACTCAAGATACCTGTTTCAGTTGCGGATCAGCAAGGTACCCGAGCATTTGTTGTTGCAGCAAGTCCGTGTATTTGGGCAACAACTCGCGAAGTGGAGCATACGCCGCCCGCCCAAATTCACGGATGGTCGCCGCCGATATCGCTTCTGGCAAATCCAAAATTTCATCATCATCATCAGCTCATTTAACGTCCCCACCGAGGGGCACGAGCCTACCCGTATAGGCCATAGTCATCCACGTGGGCCCAGTGCAGGTTGAACGATTTCACGCACAACCTTTAAATATCTTCGTAGGCGTGCGCAGGTTTCGTCATGGTGATTTGAAGCGTCGGATAGCGTACATATAATTTCGAAAATTCGGAATACATTGGTACCTGGCGGGATTAAAACCTGCACCCTCCAGATTGGAAGGCAACAGTCCACACCAATGAACCACAGATGTAAAATATAAGAAACAAAAAAGAAAACCTCCAATTGAGGGCTAATACACGTAAAATTTAAGATTTGGTACATAAATCAAAATAAAGCTCGAGCCTTGTTCCCAGAAGGGTAGACAGAGATGATGGAACGCCACTTTGCGCGGTCCTGACATACTTCCCTAGCTTCATTCATATCCATCAATATTTTCATACAAGCTCTTTTATTCCTTTTGCTTGGGACCCCAGCCTACTTAAGAACTTGTAATTTGGTCAAGGTAAGTCCTTCTGACGTCGGTGGCTGTGGAGGCTGAGGTTCAAATCCAGCCACGCACCAATGTGTTTTCGAATTTTAATAATATGTACGTTATCCGACGCTCTTACGGTGAAGGAAAACATCGTGAGGAAACCTGCGCACGCCTGCGAAGATTCAAAGGTTATGAAGTCGTCCAACCCGCACTGGGCCCGCGTGGACGACTAAGGTATTACCACCCTTACGGGAAGGCTCGTGCCCCTCGGTGGGGACGTTCGATAAGTTTATGTTATAAGTGAACAGGACGGTCTGGACGCTCACCTGATGGTTAGTGATACGCCAGACCACGACAGAGCGGCATTGAAGGAGACCAACAACTGATAGACAGTTATTATCGTCCATCAACACAGCACTGCCCACCCGAGACAACAGATGTTAGGTCTCTCATACCCGTAATTTCAGTAGCTACAGTGCCCTCATCCCGAAACACAAAAGTGCATAGCACTCCTGTTTCACGGGATGATATCTGGCACTGCGGTGGTACCTACCTAGACGACTCAGTATCGAATCTACCACCTAGTAAGATAGGAATCACTCACCCTTGTTCGGTTTAGGCGCCTCAATAACTGTACGTATGCACACAACAAACTCGTCTATGTCTGTGCGAAGGTCTATCAAATGGTTGATGCCTTCCTCTGGGGTGGAACACAGCTTTAGACTCGCCGACACTACCTGTCATAGCAAAATTACCTTATCAGTTTCATTGACGACCCATTTGGTGTTGCGGTCGAGACGTCAGCTGCAACACCAAGGGTTCCGGGTTCGATCCCCGGGCAGTACAAACATTTGTGTGCATGAACATGTATGTTTGTACTGGTCTGGGCGTTTTCTATCTATACTAATATTATAAAGCTGAAGAGTTTGTTTGTTTGTTTGAACGCGCTAATCACAGGAACTACTGGTCCGATTTGAAAAATTCTTTCATTGTTAGATAGCTCATTTATCGAGGAAGGCTAAAGGCTATATATCATCACGCTACAAGCAATAGAAGCGGAGCAGCAATGAAAAATGTTTCAAAATCCGGGGGGAAATTTTCTTACTTGGAGATTCCGCTGCGTACGCTGCGTAAAGGGTTAAAGTTTCGCAAAAGTCATGTATGAGAGTATTATTACCCTTTTAAAAATCTACAAAAAGCCCGCGATAGCATATGTCTATCTTTAAGGTTAGCTCCCTATAACATATTTTTTGCTAAAAAATTTTTCTAAGATAATGCATCATTTGACGAAGCTATTTTCATAGACATGATATCAATCCTTATCCAAATAAATACTCCATTTATCACAAGTATTTCATTTGAAACAAAGTTTCCCTTTACATCATTCAATTTAAATGAATATCTTATGAGATATCGCAGTTATAACTCACCTATATAAACGAAGTAGCGGGTAAAAGAGAGCGTTAGGCCAAAGTAACTATTCCACGCGGACGAAGTCGCACGCAAAAGCTAGTGTATAATATGTATTTACAAAAAAACAACGTAAGTATGTTTATCCGTTGTTAAGTACCCGTAATACAGGCTTCACGCTTAACTTGGGGCTAGATGGCGCTGTGTGAATGTCAGTGGATATTTAGGCATAATCAATTACCGCTGAAATTCACATAATGGTAATTTCACTAGCTACAGTGCCCTCATCCCGAAACACAGAAGTGCATAACACTGATATTTCCTTGGGACGATATCTGTCACTGCGGTGGTACCTACCTAGACGACTCCGTGCCGAGTCTACTACCTAGTAAATATTAAATTCCTATAAAAAGGAAGAGGGATAATCCAGAGCTAACTAAGTTCTTGCAGGATAAGGAATTTTTCGACAATAAACACACTTTTTACAACTTTGGAAGTGTCTCACACAAATTTACCAATTTAAAAAAAATATATTAATAATCTCGATTTCATTTTTCAAGTTTCTTATATAAACCTAAAAGAGGTTACATATACTTACAAAGTTTGATAGTGCTTATAGTTTCAGGGTTCTTTGCCATTTGGCTACGCAAACCAAAAAATCAACTCACCTTTGTTGGATGCGGTTCCAATGAGAGCAGTAGATCAGTGTACAATCGTACCAGCTCTCCCACAGGCGTCTCCGTCTTCAACACATCCGTGAGCCACTCCAACTGCAATTACAAACAAGTATATTAGAGTACGGTGGCTCAATGGTCTGTTTCCTTCCGATTTGGAGGGTGCAGGTTCAAATCCCGCCACGTACCAACGTCTTTTCGAAATTATATGTACGTTATCCGACCTCTTACGGTGTGAATGGAAAACATCGTGAGGTACCTGCGCACGCCTGCGAAGAGATTCAAAGGTTGACGTGAAGTCACCAACGGGCCCGCGTGACAATAAGGCCTGAACACCTTTTACGGATAGGCTCGTGCCCCTCGTAGGTCCAGCTCGACCAGAGTGATACCGCGACTTCTCAGAACGCCATAAGGGAACAACGCGCCATCGCCGATACGCACAAACCGCGCGAAACGGCCGCGCACATGGACGATACTCACAGTGGCACATCCGTCCCATAATGTCTTAAATGTTCATGGTGTCTAAATGTCTTTCAACACTCAAAAAGTGTT